>WAAG01000752.1:13557-24299 GCA_013390105.1 Tichodroma muraria
CGGGCGGCTGTTATCATGAAAAGTTTGTTTTGTCTTGTTTTGTTTCAGTTTTTAGTTCCATAGCGAGTAAAAGATGCTCCAATCTCTAGAAGAATTGAAGAAAGACTATTCTAGAATTGAAAAACTGACTGAAAGTTTCTAAATGTAATTTCTGTATGTTGTTAATGAGAGTGAGAGAAATTTTGGTAATAGAGGAAGAATGTTTGAAAGGTTTCATTCTAATTCTAAGAGTTGGTTGGTTGTTTTTTTCTTCTCCTTCTTTCCTTTTTGTATTAGTTAATAAAAGTCTGTTCTTTTCAAGTTTAAACCTGCTTTGCTCTTGATTACAAAATTCCTTTTCTTTTGGCAACCCAAATTGATAGTTTTTTTCCTGTCTGGTTCACAATGAAACCACGACACCATGTTATGTGTATTTGTAGTCTTTCCTTCATTCTCAAGCAAACTTAGGACATGAAAAACTAATTAAGACTTCTGAAAAATGATTTTCCTTACCTGCTAAATTCACCAAGTCCTCTGCACAGTTGTATTAAATCTTACCTCCAGTGCCCTGACTTCTGAACATCGTCTTGCCAGCTGTCGAATAAGGGAGTGAGCTTCAGGTAGCAAAGGTTTTTCAAGGCATGCCAACAGTGCATAAAGCCATCTACCCTGTGAGGATTCAGATAACAAACTTTTAATTCTGAGCATTTCCTTGAAGACTCAATCAATTCATGTTATATAGAGCAGGACTGAAGTGTTCATTCAAAGCATTCAAGTGCTATATGCCATAACTGAATTTTGAAAACCACATTAGATATTAACATGGTACAGAGTTCTGTATCTCTAGGTAAGATTCTTGTGAGCACTACTCCTGGGTTTCCTGGCTTTTTTTTGACTACTGGTGAAGATATAAATTATTACAGCTGATGATACTATAGTCTGAAGGAAGGATTATTTTAGTAATATCTAAACATTATTACTTGGCTATTAATTTTTAACTTCACAATCTGTGAAAAAACTTTCCTGAAGACTGAATGTATGAACTCAGATCTTTGAGGAATTAGTGGTTAGATCTGCTTTAAGATTTGCACCACTGTGAAAATAGGTCCTTTGAGGTTTACATGTCTGAATTCTACTGCATTCTTACAAACTTAATTTCTGGTACCAGTCTAACTTCATAATTTAATCACAGTGTTTAGTGGCCTTCATTCTGGGACCTAACCTAAAAGTCAGTGTGCACATTCTCTGCAACATACATACTGGTTAAAAAGAAAACAGTCTTCTACAGGAAAGGACAGAACATGAAAGGTCTTTAAGTGACTGAAAAAAAAATAGTGAAACTATTCTAAGCATGATGTAATTTTTCATTACTCTTTTGCTCTGTGGTACTGAAGGAGATGAGACATATCCACCAAGGTCAGTCTAGCTGTGGCCAAGCTCCATGCCAATGTAGCCTGTCAATCCTGAGTTCTTAGTAGGTTTGATTTGTCACCGCATGAATGCAGCAAAGCTTTCTCGTCTGTGATGCATGTGGAAAGATTAAATGTGTCTTTGCCAGCACACTGTAATGTGCCTCCAAACTAAATTGGAGGTGTTGGTGAATAGTGTGCAGCACCCTGACAGAACCAAAGCTGCTGTGATCTCTCTCCTAAATCTTGACACTTATCAAGCCTAATGGCTTAAGTTAGTGGGGCAAGTGATACAAAGGGGAGGAGGTTTGAGCAGTACTTTTTATATCTGTATCTGTTATGGTTTATAATTTTAGCCTTCCAAAAACAACTGTGAATACTCATTTTAGTATCTAGTCAAGAAAGTTTTGAAAGTAACAATATGATACAACCATCTAGAGAACTCTTTAGAAAAATAAAATAATTTAATAGAAAACTGCAAACAACTTATTTTTTGTTTAATGCATTCATGTGCAAGTAGTTAGAATAAATTAAAAATTACCAGTTCTGGAGTAAATTTTTTCTCTCCAAACCAGCTTATCAGGTATTCTAAGACACTGGTTACTGTCGCCTTCAAAAGAGGAACAGAAAGAGACAATACAGTACCTGCAATGTTTTGTTTTACTGCTCTTCTACCTTAAAGATTTTATTTTATAAAAAGTATTTCTACTCCACAGTATTTATACTAGGTTGAAGTTACATGTAAGGGTAAAGTAAGTGTTGAAGTACAACTTTTTGGAAAGAACTTTGTATGAAATGAAGTAATTTTCTGTGTTGACAAAAAGTTAGGGGTAAGTAGCTACAGATTAGAAAAGAGGCATTACACTGACTGGTTGGATGGTTGTGTATAAAGGTGGCAAGTGGGAAATGTAGTAAAGGAAAGGTAAGTGTGATTTTTCTAGCCTTGCAATGTACATAAACGTTCACAATCAAATTGAAGGACTGCACTTAAAACACTAAATGAGAGATTCAAAAACATTGTAAAGCACCTATTGGGGTATTCAGCAAAAATGCAAACATTAAATGTGCTATAGAGAAACTACAACAACAAAATACTTTCAGAAGTAGTCTTGAAAAATCTTTGCTCATAAAGTTATTGGTAGCTGAATGTGAGATAATGAATACATAATTTCCTTCTGAGTGTGCAATGAACAGAATTTGTAATAAACAACTGCCTACTCTAGGCAAAGAAAAATAGATAGCCTTCTGCAACAGAACATGACAAATAATGATTTAGGCAATGTCACTACGTGATTCTAAGAAGTAGGCTTACCTGATTCATCCTGCTTACAATACTTAGCAAAGGAGGAAAGCCCACCTGAACAAAAGCAAGTTGGAAAATGCCAACGTTATCACAAATATTTTTGTTCTAATTTAGAATATACTAAGATTTTAATTTGATGTTCAGACACTTCTAGTGATTTAAGTCTGTTCTGAGCTTTGAAATTTATTAAAAAAGTATCTTCAAGAAAGTTGAAGGTCCAGTTAAGTATCAGAGCACCTTGCTTCTACTGTTACTTGTTAAAGTTTTGTTTTTTCAAAATGATGCAGTAAAGAACATGTTTATAGGATATCATATATGAGGAGGGTAACCACATATCATATGCAACGAAATGCTAAAGCAGACTATGAAGAAAGCTTCCATTCCGTTCAGTGAGAACAAAGTAATTGACTTTAGCTGATAAGAGATGAAGGAACTCTTCAAATTTTGACTGAAGATTCAACTTATTTTCTGCTTCACTTAGCTTCTGCACAAAAAGAATGTTCCCTGGGACTTTATGGGCTCACCAGAGCCTACTTTCTATTTGGCACAAGGTGGTAATAAACAGTAGCATTGTTTCTGGCAGTTAGTCTAGAAAATAGCTGCTGAAAATAAATAGAAGTCCTATACTCACCTTCATGTAATCAATTCCTAAATTTTCACTATCAGATAGTGCATCTATTTCTGAGTATACTCTTTCACCGAGGCAGAACTTCTTCCAGCCTTCTTCATCCTCTGATTTTGGCTGAAGTAAATAAAAAATAAATAAAAACTGTAATACTGTTATCTTGAAGACACTGGAGAAAAGACTTCATAATACTCATAAATTGTTGCATGCAACTATAAAGCAAGATTAGCTGTGGATTCAATAACTGGGAAAACAAACCACAGAGCGCTGTTTTGAATTCTACTCACCATAGTAACATTGCTGTCCAAGTGTTGTGACCGCCAGTGATTCCTGTGCTTGTTCAGGCTCTGAGTAATTAAAACAAAGTCAAATCCCAGTTTAACTCTGGAGTTATTTTATCCTAGCCACAAGGGCTCTTCATTAATCTTAAAATGCATGAAAAGTATATTTTATGACTTTCTATAAATCAATAGATATATAGCACAACTGGCTACATATTTCCCATGCTTCTTAGCAGAAATGTAACTAAGATGCTATGCTGGGTTTTTGGAAGTAATGTTAAAGCTGAAGGCATTTTGAAGTCTATTACATAAAGTTAAGTTGAGTTAGTAAGCTTTAATAGTCTTCTAGACTTTTCTTGTTAGAACAATCTTATGAAAAAACCCACTTTGATTTAATCCAAAAGCACACATAAAGCAAATATACTGTTTCCAACAGTGGTCTGTATCTGTATCAGAAGTCTACAGAATTGTTTCAAAGAAGACAAGTGTGGTTTCTTAGCACATTTCTTCCGCCTGGCAGGAATCCTGTGTAAGATTAGTTGGCCTGCTTAACTTGTAGAGAGCTGTAAATGTTCTGTAGCAGAAGAAATTTGTCTCCCGCTCCAGTTTTTAGTGTAGCTGTATAAAAGACCACTAAAAATGCTCTAAGTAACAGCAGCTGATGCAGTGGTTGAACAAGTGAGTTCTCATGCTCTTTTTTTGTTTTAAATACTTTTTAGGATAGTATTGTTAGATATGTTTTAGGATAGAATTAACAGTGTTAATTCTGGCACAGATAAGAAGACAATTGATTTGAGCATAAAAGAAACACCTATACAGTGAATAAGCCTTTAGATGTCAGTCTCCTTAGTTCTGTTAAAATCTTAGATTATGCCTAATATACACGATGCAATGTGTTCCCTCACAGAAACAGGGGTTGCTCAGTTACTGTTTACTGTGCAGATGCAGTAGTACAGATCTCCTCCTTCAATAAATTTTCCTTCCTGAAAAAAACATGGTACATGAGCTCATGCAGACTTCAGTGCCAGAGCAGCTCCTAGCTGGTCTCACCTCAGTACTTCAGGTACTCCTACAATGCAGCATCGATGCACTGTAAACATGCTGTCTGCAGCGCTGGAATCACAAATGACCTCTACCTACATTTTTATTATATTTTTCATTATATTTTCCATTTTGCCCTGTTTGAACTGTGCAGAGAGAATAGTAGAATCATAGATTTGGGTTGGAAAGGACTTTTGCAGGCCATCTAGTCCATCTCTTCCATGGTCAGGGACATCTTCCACTAGATCAGGCTCAGAGCCCCATCCAACCTGACCTTTAGTGTTTTGAGTGATGGGGCATCCACCCCCCTCTGGGCAACCTGTGCCAACGTTTCACCACGCTCATTGTAAAAAAAATTCTTCCTTGTATCTAATCTAAAGCAACCCTCCTTCAGTTTAAAACTTTAGTAAAGCTTAGCTGAACTTAGAACCCTTACCCTCTGAGACTGCTTAATTTTCTCTTCTTGTGTTATTTCAAGCAGGGTGCAAATGTATCTGGAAAGACTGAAGTCTGTGTTAACACTATAACCTTACAAATATGTTTTACCAACTCAGTATTTCTCCTCATAATAGGTTGCTACCTCTGTCAACAGGTTCTTAAATGGACTGTCTGAATGGACTTTATGAGTCTCCTGATGGGTTAGAATCCACTTGGTTCTTAGTTAATGTTGAGTTCTGAAACATTTCCTGCTAGCACTATGTTTTAATATAACTGCATAACATCATAGTTTTTGTCCTTCCTCAACTACACCATATAATTTAATCTAAATACGGACATATTTTTGTTGAAGGAGAATTTCTTAAATGTTTCATCAGAGGTTTAAAAGCCATGCAGTATATGCTCACTTAGCTTTCAAGAACTTAAAGCATTTGCCTATAAACATCTATCCTGCTGCAAAATCATAACGTTTCTTTACTAGATATAAAGTTATCCCCTGTAAAGCACAGATATGTTCTATCTAGACTGTGCAAGACCCCTCACAGACTGTTTTGTACCTGACGAACAGCTGAGAAATTGGCCACTTGCTGCTGCTGCCATTTGAGTGTTGGAGAGTATCCTTCAGGAGCAGGTTGACATCCAGAAATCTGAGAAAACACTAGCAATAATTATAATGTAAAGAGAGCTTTATAAGAAGAATCTTTAACAAGAGAATCAGTAAATGTTTAGTGTTGGGTAAACAATATCCTTTAAATCTTCATCTAAGAAAGGTAATTGCATGACCACATCCAAGGCTGACTTAAGATTTTGGTTTAGACAAATTTTTTTGTTTGACTCTTCTCATATGTACATAAGAAGAAAAACTAAGTGTTCAAAATACATTGTCAAAGAATTACTTAAGGTCTTCCTTTCAGCAATTGTTCTGTTTTAATCTCCCTGCTTATAAAAAGCTGTTTCCTTATACGGGACAGATACTATCAATCTTAGGCATTCTACCTGTCAAGATAGTAAGTTGAGGAAGACAAAAGACCATAATACCATCTAGGAAATGAAGTCTGATAGTTAAGTAGATATAACCTCTTTAAAGATTAGCATGAAAGAGTTATTAAACAAAATCTTTCTACAAGTGTTTAAGAATGTCACTACACAGATGAGACAGATGAATTGAATGGTTCCAGAAGTTACAAGGTCGTATCAGTATTAGAAACTTGCTATGAGAAATCTAGTGGAGAAATCTCAGATTACATCCGTTGTCATTGGAGAAAGGCAAACTATTCAAAAGTAGATTAAAAACCAAGCTGGCAGGACAATGCAACAACAGAAAAATCTGCTTCAACAGTAAGGAAAAGTTCCAATAAAATATTCCTTCCAAAAGGAAAGAAGTGGTGCTAGCATTTCATGTAACTTTAGTAAAGCTTAGTTGCACTTACTACCCTTATGCTAGATATAGACTTAAACCCAAAGACAAGTATGGATATATTTTTCTTCTAAAATTTATGCAGGTTTTATGATTAAATAATTCTAAAACTGAATGCAACATTTCCTCAGACAGTAAAATAGTCTGCTGTGTATCAAATAGTTTGGGGATGGATTATCAATTTAATCAGTTAGAAAGACTACTGTTACCCAGCAGTTGAGCAGGGGTTTCTTCAAATACAGGTATTTAATTCTGTAGATGCTTTTAGAATCTAGCAGTGCTATTTAGTTATGCCAATGACTCCCCAAAATTAATACAAACATCATTATAGTAACATCTTTTCCCTTTTTTCTTTCCCCTCTCAAAACGTGTAAAAGCTCTCAAACTTACTGAAATGTTTACTGTCGGCTTCTTTTTCAATTTTCTGGGATCTATTTGTGCCACGACCACGTCAGGACATCGAGCTGCTTCAATCCTACAAAATAGAATCAAGTGGGCTGCATTTTTTCTTTCCTGTAACAGGTCGATATATACCGTAGGTCTTTGAAATGCTCATAAAATCATGGAGGGACCAATCAAGATCATTGAGTTCAACTCCATGCACTGGACAGCCCAGAAATTACACTCTGTGCCCGAGGGCGCTGTCCAAATGTCTCTCGAACTCTGTCAGGACTGGTTCTGTGACCACTGCCCCGGGGAGCCTGTTCCAGTGCTCGACCACCCTCTGGGTGAAGAACCTTTTGCTGATATCCAGTCTAAACCTCCCCTTCATACGGCTTCACGTCGTTTCCTCGAGTCCTGTCGCTGGTCACGGGGGAATAGATCGGTACCTGCCCCTCCTGCAGGTGTGTAAAACACCGACTATGCCGGCGAAGGGCAGCATCGCGAGGCCGCCCTGGCGCGCCCCGACACGAAGCCCGGCCCGGGCAGCACCGGCTGCCGCGCCGCTCTCGCCGGGAGGTGACGGGCCCGAGCCCGGCCCGTCCGCCCCGCCACTCACTGGACGCGCTTGAGATACTCCTGGGGCGTCCTGGGAGGCACGGTGGGGTCGAAGTCCTCGGCCAGGTCACAGTCGCCCACCGGCAGCAGCCGCGGCATGAGCTCCTCCAGGCCGCGCTCGGGCCTTGCGCCCCGGGGAGGGACCTTGCCCGTGCGCTCCGGTGTGCCGCCGTCTGCTCTGGGCATCTCGGTTGCCCTGGAAAGCACCGGAGGACAATAAAGGAAATATGAAAGGAGAGCAGTGGCAGAAAGGGGTTTGCCAATTCACTGTCCATCAAACTAGGCCTATTTTTGTGGTGAATAGGTGTAAACCTTTAATAACTTATTTCATTAGGCCCTGTGCCTTTATTCTAATACACTGTCATTTTTACAAAATGTTATTTAAAGCTCACCCATTAAGTACTTTTTTTTACCTGTGAACATCCAGTATTGATAATATTTGTCCCTTTCTTGAAATGCTTTGAGATCTGTGGTTAAAATCAGTCACATAAAAGTTAATGGTTATAAATTTACACAGAGTTCCCATTTTGGAAGGGTCACTGCCTGAGTTCTTGCTGTATGAATTTTTCCTGAAGACAATAATGTGGGAGCACCCACATGCCAGAAAGCAAGGTAGCATTTGCACAAAGGGGTGTTGTTTCCCAGGTAAGATAAAAGGTGGAAGGATGAGGCTGTAATCATTTACATTGTATATTGTGAAATTCCTGTCACACAAAAATGTCAAAAATGTCAATCAGTATATTATCTTTCTGATTGGTTCTGCATGCAAAGCCTATTTAGATCTAATATTTCAGAGTAGTTTTAGATACTTCTGACATAAGTTAAAAAAAAAAGCAATGCTATTTTTTTTAATCCCCTGCAAGTCTGTATTTCAGTAGTTCTAAATAAACATCTACCTTGACTCCTCCTCTCCAATGGCTTTTGTTTGTTTTAAGGTGTTTCCAAAAGCAGCTACGTGTACCAGGGAGTTTTATTTCTGAAACCCGGATCTAACGTCCTAGCTGAGTACGCAACAATTGCAGTCACCATTAGAAATAAAACCTGCTTAGTTAAGCCTACAGTGATAACTCTGGAAAGACTGACTGATGATCAAGACAAAAACTTTGGTGAGTCCAGCTATATAAAGTTCATTTCTAATACTTTAGTAGTATTCAGAACTTATTTTTCCTATTTGTTGTAAAGTCTAGAACTATGAACAGAAAGAAAATCTACAGATATTAGTACACATTAAATATACTGTCTATCTTTAGATTACCTTTTCTGTAGCTTTCCAAAGTTTCTGGAACTTTTTAAACGAGGCAACATATTTTTAATTATTACAGATTGTCTTCTACAGGTAATAAAATTGTTCCTAACATGCCTTACCAACAATGATGATGCAATGGCTAGCAAATATGACTCAGTGGAGAAAGAGGAAAGTGAAACTGGAAATGTATATATTTCTCCTCAACTGCTTAGGTTTTAAGGAAGAGTACTTTTCTAAAGAAAGGGTGAGCTGCATTAATGGATATGCCCCGTTGGCAAAAAAAAAAAGTAACATAAATTCTGCATTACGAAAAATGAAAATGCTTTCAATCTACATTCTAGATATGAATACGGGGAGTTAACAAAATATTTTCTTATAATGAATAAATGAGTTTATATCTATTCTCTCCTTTTTCTTTGTTTCTCCTTGATTTTCTCTGTGGTTCACACCATCATAACAGCTGCAAGGCTTCTTTAAGTTTAGAGCATTGGATTGAGTTATTATGTAATGAAATTTAATTGTGCTGAAGATTAATTAAAAATACTGAATATCTTTTATTTGTAATGAACTTTCAGAGTAGTATACTTTCCTGTTTTCCCTTCTTGCCCTTTGAGTGTCATTAAATGTCAGCGGCCTCTTTTTCTCTTATTTATGGAGTTCATCCTGCAATTTAGACTTCAGGACTTGCCTCTTTTTTAGGTAATTTTCTGAAAATGTTTCACAAGGTATTTGAATACTTTTGCAATTACAACACTGAGTCACTTTCAGTGCATCTGTTTGAAGTTCACAGTGTGTTGGGGTTTTGGGGTTGGTCTTTTTTTCTTTTTTCTTTTGAGTTCAGAGCAAGGATGTTATATGTCATTGGCAACCTCCTGCATAACTGCAAATGGCAGTGAGATTTGTAGACGAGGAAATTTAGAATTCCTCCTGTAAATTCTGTTGTTGTTTACCCGTTCACGTTTTTAGACTGAAGAGGACTGGTAAACCATACTGGTGATAGTAATGGCAAAGAAATTCCATCATATTCACATTTGACATATAAGAAAAGAAGATAAAGTTGTTTTAGTTATTTGTATTTGCTTGATGGTGACAGAATGTTTTCTGAGTTGCAATGAAGGAGGGAGGATATGGTAGTCAGTCAGCAGAACGTTCTTCAGTCTTCCCCCATGTCTTGATTAGTTGCACTAAGAAATCTCAGGGAAGACAGAGGTTACTGTACTGGCCTTTCTTGACAGGTTTGTTAAAAACAATTCCTGAAACTGAAGAGTCACTGTAACTTGGGCTTGGGGATAAAATGCTGACCACACTAACAAAAAACCTGGAGAAACATATAGTAATTGCTATGTGATAGTTACTGTAGATAGTAAATAAACATATCAAATATTTGTAAATACGAGAGAAAGGATTGTTTCAGGCTAAAATCCCCAGGAATATAATTTCAATATATTTTTTTCCCCAGGCACTCAGAAGAAACATGTAAACAATCTTCCAGATTAAAAAGCTGCCATAAGTATACACAGTGGGAGATGGGAACAAGCAGGGTGAGCTCAAGGACTCCCGGAAGCCCGGTTTGTATCGATCCCGAGAAATTCCGTGCCGGACAGAACAGCAGCGGACAGGGCAGCACAACCACCGGCGGGGCCGCAGGCAGCCCCGGTACCCACGGGCACAGGCGCGCAGCACGGGCGAGCCGAGCGCTGCCGGCGGGGAAGGAAGGCAAAACTGTCCCCGGTGGTCGGGATGCCTTTTTTGTTGAATGGATTTGGGATCGAGATGCAGACGACAGACCTTCAGAAGAAAGCCTAACAGGGCAGCGAACACACACCCGCGAGCAGCAGCTGTCAAGGCGGAGAATCGACAGTCAGAGCAGTGCGGTGGCAGAGGCCGGCCCCGCTGCGCTGGCCGCGGAGGGCCGGGGAGCGGCGGAGCTCCGCCCGCCCCCGCTCTCTGCCCCTTGACGTGGCGCGGACTCTCCCATCAGCCATGTTGATGCGTCGGCAGCGC
>WAAG01000779.1:2264-15208 GCA_013390105.1 Tichodroma muraria
CATTTTCTTGCAAAGCTCAGTAACTGAATTTAGAAAGTGCCTGGGTAATGATTCTGCAAAGGATAATGCTCAATTGAAAAAATGAGAACAGGAGGACTAGTACACAGAGAAAGATTTGATATTCATTATCTGAAGTTTGTATTAGAGTGCCTTTTTAACCAGACCCACCAGACAGAAATTACTTGTTCTCATATAATGTGAAAGAGAACAAATGCAGGCTCAAAGACAAATACAGTCTCTGAAGATACCTATAACATCAGTCTCCTGAAGTTACAGTATATTCTTGTTGTCTTCTGAACAGGCTAAAGTCTTTGTCAATCAGCTGTCCACAATCTGTGAGACCGTATGGACACTGGCCCTCCACCAGACTTTTCTACTGCTACTAGTCATTGGGAGATGGCTTCTCCCCATTGGAGTTGAAATCACCCGGGATCAATTGTCTCAGCTGCTTCTCATGTTTGTGGGAACAGCAGCAGATATACTTGAATTTGCTAGTGAAACCTTGGACATTGAGGATGTTCGGTAAGGATTCTCTGCTGATGTAAATAACTTGCACAGTACAAGATACTTGTGTAATGTGCAGTGTTCAGACTGGTAAAGCTGTGTTTCCCATAGAAAACAGAAAGCTACATTCAAGGGCTCCGTGTGCCTGCTCTTGCCTTTCCCTCTGTGAAAGGCCTAAGTCCTGTGAGCTTTGTTAGGGATTATTTGTGTGCTGCCAGCAGAGAAGCATGTCATGTCATCACAATGAAAGCGTTCGGAGAGCCAAACGAGCAGCCTAACAGGCAGCATCAGTTCTTACAGCTACAGGAGCTGGAACACTGGATACACAGTAAGCCTCCTTCAGGTTAATGAATTGTTTTAGACAGGCAAGGAAGCAACTAGAGCTGGCTTAAGTGATTCATTATCCAAGCTGCTGCTTTGGTTATCTCATGTGTACTTCATGGTAGAGTGACAAAGTGTTCGAAGATAAGAAGAAAGGGAATGGCAGAGTCTGGCGTGAATTTTCAACACTGTGATCTCTCCCAGAGAAAGTAAGCTCACCTCCCCCTCACACTGCTGAGAGATGAGCTGTGAACATCCATCATAAAGAGTCACAGAAGAGGTTCATCCTCTCTAACCAATAATATTTTATTTTTTGTAAATATCATAGCAAGGCTTGTAGAGCAGGAAAAGAGTCCTTCCCACTTGGTGGAGGAGCTTCAGGCTTTCAAGGAATATGTAATTATTATAACTAACAAGGGTAAAGATATCCCCTCTGAGCCACAGTCTATTCTCATATGCATATTATTATAACATTAGCTTCAGCTATTTAGTCTAATTACACATCTGGAACATGTAAGCCTTAACAGCAAAAATTCCATAAAAAAAGGTGCTTCTGTTTTCCTTGGATCGTAAAAGCACATATCAATCAATCAATCACTGCTTCACTCAACTACCCTTCAAATGACATTCCAAACACTACAGGAAGCATTTTTGTGATCACAGAAGGAAACTGCATCTTCATTGTTATCACTTTTTCCCCTCCCATAGGAAGAATTACGCTCTTATAAATGCAATTCTTGCTGTATGGACCTGGAGTATGTTACAGTTTCCACTTGATCTTGCAGGTTAGTACTTGCACATAGACAAGAGAAAAAATGCTCTTAAGTTTTTACTGGTACATCTTGTGGCTGTTCTCACACTACAGACTGTACCAAGCAGTTCTGGTGGAGAGGAATTCATATGACAACTGCTTTTGAAGAAAGCTCATTGTGGTTTCTTTTGAGGAAACACTTGTTTCAGGCAAACCTCTGGTCTCTGATAAAGCTCTCTATTTTCAGGAAAAGAAAAAAAGAATTGCACTAATGTATTGCTCCAATTGCCTGTTACTGCCTTAAACTTCACTATGTGAGCTCTCAAGTTAGATCTGGTCTATTACATTATGGCTCAAATTTGGGTCCCTCCCTACAGAGGGACAGGCAGTTGTGAACCACAGAACAGCACAGCCAAAAGCACAGGAGAAATTACCTATGCACAGGAGACCTAAAGGACCACATGCTGTTGGGACTGTACACCGTTATCTTGATCTGAAAGGGCCAGCTATTCAGCCACTCACTGCTGGGTTTGTCCCTGGGCAGAAAGGGCTTCTCCCTGTCCAAAAAGAACAATGAAAGCTGTCTGGAGCATCATCTGTTCCAACCATTTTGGCCTCCAATCACAACAAGTTTGCAACAAGTATAGTAGTCCAAAAATGCATTATCCTCAGTAGCATCTTATACAAAACAGATTTCTAGGCTGACACACTGACTAAAATAATAAATTAAGAATTCCTGAAATATTATTTTGTTCATTATCTTTTCTTCATGGACAGTACTAGGCTTTGTTTCCAACAGGGAGGTTATGAAAATATTTCACCATTTCAGCTCAGTGCCTTACCTCCTAAAAAATCTGATGCAATCATATTTCAGTTTTATTATAGCTAAAATTCCTGCTACTGCTAAAATATATTCTATTAAAGATGCACAGCACTAAGGTTAAAAAAAAAACCTCAACCAACCAAATAAAAAGCATCCTATATACATTGCCACCACACAAATAAATTAAAATAGCACTTAATATGTTCATTTTTGTTTTCCTCTAGCTGTTGCTTTTCCACTTATTTAATTACGTTTACCAGTTAAAAATTAAATTACTGAACTCACATTTTACTGAAATTACTGTGGATACAGTTTATTTTAGGTAGTTCTATACAGCTGCACAGATAGTACTTTTTGTTCAAGTATCTGAATGTTTATTTGCACATCCAACATGACGTAAAATAAATTTTTAGGCACTTATGATTAGACTGCAGCAGTGCAGTTAGGACTATTAAAGAGCAATGGCACAGAAGCATATTAAAAAATTAGCTGCTGCTGCTGAAGCTTTGCCTAATGGATTCAGCAAATTTCTACTTTTTACAACTCATTTTGCATTTGAGTCTCATCTGTTTCTCCCCTCACCCCAGCATTGACTCAAACAATGGAATTCTTTTGGCAAGTTGCAATGTTTGGCAGTTGTTACTGCATCACAAGTAGTGATGTTTTTTTAAACTAATGGAATCTCCCTGTCCAAGAGACAGGTTAATTAAGCTTTGTGTATTTCCATAAGAGACAGCCAAATTTACCCCCACAAACCCTTCCGATGCTCCTTCTCTGGGCATTACACCATAGAGAACATTTGAGCCCACCACACCTTCACAGCCAAGGGGAACCCATGCATGCAGGTTCCAGCAGTTGTGTGGAACCTTGATACCCACAAGGCTAAGAACAAGTAACTGTGCCTCGAGTCTTACATGGCAGACAGAAACCACATAATGCTCAATATTGCCTGGCACTGACAAGCCTTATTCTTACTATGACACATGAAAAAGGCTATCAATGGCTATCTGGTGAATATTTTAAAAGCAATTCTTAGCACGGAAGAAAGTAAACTGCTACAACACTGGCTGTTCCTTTTCAGCATAGTTTTTTTTTTTTCTTATGGATACATACCAGTCCAGCATGTTAATTTACTGAATAAAAAGTCTGGGGAAGTTGTGAAAAATCATTAGGTGATCTATTTCTGCTTCTTGTTGTAGAAATGTATAAATACTGGTATGTTTGAGGGATACAAAAGGGGAAGTGGTTTTTAGTCCTGTTTGTTAGACCACAGAAGTGCCTCAAGGTGAGTTCAGTGTGTTTTGCTGAAAAACATCCCAGAAACTGGATATGCTATATGTTGTGCAGTTTACGGGTGAAAGCATTTATAATCCAGATTACCCTGTGGTGTGAGCGCCCTTTAGGCCAGCCCTGGCTCCACTTCACAAAGTTAACATAACTGTTTTACTTCCAGTACAGCACATTGGCTGCAAACCAAGCGCATCGGCCAGGCGGATCCCCAGCCTGCTGCTGTGCAGGTACAGCGCGGAACTCTGGAACATCGGGGTCAGCCTTTTCATACAGGACGGCCCCTTCTTCATTGTGCGTTCAATTCTGATGGGCCACTTCAGAATATTCAATCAGATGCTGGTATTTTTTACAGCTAAGAATATCTTAGTTGTGACTCTACAGTTGTATCGGCTGGCAGTGATCACCTTAGACTTCCGTGCTACCGTTCTGCAGAAGAGCAGGAAAGGAGAAGTCTGCTGCTGCCCGTGTGAGCCTTATGAAGCTCGTGCTCATGCTACTGGTCACCAAGAGAATGAAATGAAAGAGTTTGTTGCTTTTCCTCCAAAAGAGGAACCCCAAGCTCCATCAGAAGATCACTGAGCAGTTACTGACATCGAAGAGGTTGCATTTCCCACAGCTTCTTCAGAAGGGCTTTGCTGGTTTCTATGATCAAGTACATCTTGAGTGCCTAAGTCATCTTTTCCATCAAGAGAACATTAATTTCTTCTAAATTGTAGAGGAACTTTCTCAAGCAAATTCATAGAAATGGGACTTTTAAAAAATCCATTTATATAGTGGGTTTTGGCTAGTTCCATATTATATTATTCATAAGGATTTTGTAGCCATAGTTGGTAGTATCAAGAAAGGTCGGGAACACTAACAAGATTGGTTATTACCATTGGTGGCACTGTGCTGACCTATGTACTTGCATGTATTCAAGTAGAAGGACAAGCCTGTCCTTTATAGGAAGCACAAAAGCATTGAGCTCTACTAAAATGGTGGGGCTATGACTGCAGTGTGATGAACAATATGTTGGCCGTGTACAGGAGGAACTACAGCAGCAACAACTGTGCAGGCATGTTAGTGCCGTTACTGTGACATGAGAACACCGTTCATTCCAGAAATTTAAGGAAACCTTCAGATGTTACCTCATCTTTGGCTGGATTCAGTTAAGAACTATGCAATACCATGAAACTGCATACAAAAGACTTATGACCTGCCTGGTCTGAGTAACTTAAACCTTAACAAAAAGAAAGAAGCAATCCCCCCAGATCACTAGAAGACAACTGCATTTGCTACAGGCATTTTCTACAGAGTTGCTTGCCTTCCTATTTCTACCAGTTAGAACACACACGCACAGAACACACATGGACAGAACCTCACCAAAATATTTGTAAATACTTGTTTCCTCTTGATTTTATGGTTCTGTTCTTACAGTTAAGACAGTTTTTAAATGTCTCCATTTTGTGTGATTTTTAAAAGTGGCCTGACCTAGACATGGAATCTCTCTAGAAAGAAGACAGCACTGCTCTCAAGGCAATCTAAGCCAAAGGATTCAGGCATGCACCCCATGTTTTGTAAAGCACCAGAAGGTCCCATGAAAAACCTGAGATATTATCTGGTCTGGTGAATGTCAAGATCCATTTTTAAGAAATGGCTAATAATTAGTACTTTACTACTTTCACATGTGGAGTGAACAACATGGGCCCAAATTTCTCACAAGAGCACACCTGATATCAGTGTAAGATCACTGACTTTGCTGCACTTAGCTTAGAGAAGCTGAAAGTAAGATATTTGATTTTTGAAAATCTGCCTAAAAACTATATTCTCATGGAAAATGGCAGGTGCTTTTACAGATTTTTGCATCCATTCTGAAAAAAAAGCAGAAAAGCAAATAGAGTGACCTAATAAAGGTAACTTCCCATAATAAAACACATTTAATTTGGTGTTTTTAAACATTTATACAAAAATAAGGTATTTATTTCTAAAGCCTCAGCTACCTGAAAACCAGAGTCTGGTTTCAGGAATGAATGAACGTGTTTCTACTATCACTGCAGCAGTCATATACTTATTTATCCACAGCCTGATAAGCAGTGACACATTTATTCTTTGAAAGATGAACCTGTTTAAAAAGTCCGAACACCAAAGATACGAACATGTGTTCATACTTGTGAGTTCTTACTGTTCTATGCAGGATGGGACCCTTCCATTATGAAAGAAGAAAATGCACAGCCATAAGAAAGTATCATATGCTTCATAGCCCTGTCTACCATTTATATAGTAGTAATAATGTGCAACACCTCCTTCTCTGCTTATTTTCAGTCTTTTTCCAGCAGCAGTTTTAAAGAGCCAATCACTACTTGCCATGGTGTTGTGAGGTAGACATATGGAAAATGGGATGCAACTTCATTTTGGATTTTAATTCACGTCCAGAGGTAAAAAAGTGACAGTTCTGATGATGAGCTGTGCTGTCTAAAACCTTTCACACTGGGATGAATTTAGAATCACTTGGTAGAACCATAGAACCACAACACAGCTCTTCCTTGTGGATGCAAGCCGGAACTACTGGTATTCATTTTACCACTTGCTGATACAGTAATTATCCTGTTAAAAGGATCACTGCTAATTAATCTGGAGTGTACTGAGCTTGCTAGAACATCATTTTAAATTCATCAGCACAAAAATTGCAAGGATGTACTTTTTTAAAACTTGCTATTTAAAGTCTTCGTTCAGCAACAAACTGCCTGCTAGACTCAGCCTGCAGCAAATGCAAGATCCCCTGGGGTCAGCAGTACAGAGACTGGTTACAGCAGGAATATTTCACAGCAACCTCTTATTTCCTGGTCTTTAGGCTGTTCAATTTTAAACAGCAGTAAAGCTTCTAATCACATCTATGGTGACAAGAACTCACTCCGGTGTTAGGTGGTTCGTGCAAGATCCCATCCTCGTTCACTCACAGACAAAATAGGCCAGATCCTCTTCACGTTTACAATAGAGTAGATTTGGACTTCCCTTTTCCTCCCCACTATTGCAGTGATGGTAATCAGATTGCTTAAAACCAAAAGAAAAGCCAGACTAACAAAGCAGTAGTATAAACTCCCGCTTGGGTACAGAGGGGAATCACATATACCAGGTAGCAGCAGGAGTGACATCAGCTCCCTCTACTTCACTGAGAGGCCTGGAAACAGCAGTTAAGTATTCTAGTAACTCCTATGTTCTTGGCAGAGGAGCAAACCCCTGTTGCAAGCCCTCCTCAGTTTGCTGTTGCAAATGTTTGGAGCAGGACTGCAGCTTTGTGTTTTGCAGCAGGCTGTTGGAGGCAGCTGAAGCAGCAGCTGGCTGCAGGGAGCTGTGGTGCCATACCACAGCTTTCCAGAGCTCTGCTCTAGGCAAGGGGTAGAATGGACTCACTTGAAGATCTGCCAGCATCTGTGGTGTACCCAAAGATGCCACGCTTGCTCTGCAGGAAAGGCTGCAGTAAACCTTCAGATAGGGAAAAATCAAGACTCCGAAATGGAAGAATTTCAGAACATTTATCTTAACCATTATTTACTCAAGTCAGGAGAACCCATTACTAAATCTGTTCTGCAAATACATATCTGACCATTTACTGTTATTTATTCTGGTTCTTCCTGCCTTGTCCTTCTAAATTATTCCATATTAAACCTCACTAAAATGCTTTACCACTTGTCTTTTTCTGAGCTAAAATGTATTCCTCCTTTCTTTTGGACACTGGCTCAAACAAGATCATAGCCCTAAGCAGGAAAAACAACAAACAACAGTGATGATTTTATTGCATTCCTGTTGGTATTTGTACTGTACTATGTTCTCTGTGACCATGTGGAAATGGAAGAAAATGTGCAATTACTTTAAAAAAATTCCAACAGCATTTTGCAAATAAAAGGCAGTTACCTCAGGCATAGCTGCCAATTTATTATGTGAGAGCTGACTGTTATATGTTCCTATTAATTATATCTTCCACACGCTGCTTTTCCTTTCCATGCTTCGTAAGTTAATTACTTAGGCCAGATTCTGACTGCTGCTGTTGCTTTGAAAACCCACAAGCAACCGCAGCTAGTTTCACTCTAGTCTGGACAGGTTCTTTATTCAGAGCCTTTGCCCCCAAATATGCAAGTCACAGTGCAGTTCCCAAGAGGATGTGTTTAATATCTGCACACAGGAGGAATTTTAAACACACACACACAAATACATACATGCATTTAGATACCCTCACACACACCTGGCACTGCCCAATATACAGCTTTTATTTCTGTAACAATCTGTGAGACTGCCAGTCAGAACACACTGATGCCTCCAAAACACTCACAGAAAAATACCTAAGCATTACAAATATCTTGAAACTTAAATACTAAGCATACCACGCTCTAAAAAATATAATGATTTAAAAAAATTAAAAGTTACATTCCCTGGAGTATATTCTTTCCATGCAGATTTCCTCAGTTGAATGAAATATACCCAATCATTAGTTTCCCCTCAAAAATAAAGTTTTTTAGGCGAGCATTAGAACATAACACCAGCACAAGGTGTTTAAAACTGCACAAGGCTGTTTCTCTGATGGTGTGTCAATAGAAAACAGGCAAGCTTTGAAAACAGCAGGTTGGAGAGTCCCTGGCCCCTCTATCTTTGGATTCAATTTTCCACTTTCTTCACACTGTTACATGAGGAAGGAAGTCTCTCCTTCCTTACAAGAGGAAAGAAAACAGATCATTCCTAGTCTGCAGTGGTGAGGCAACAAAAATAGGTCACAGTGGCAAAAGAAGCAGAGATGTTTAGCCAAGATTGGTCACTGCACCAGCATGGAAATACAGTGGTATAGACCCCTAATGGAACACATATTAATAACTGAAATAACCATACATGAGCTGTGTTCTGAAAACCTTTCTTGGCCCTTCAGAGCCAACATAGGAAGGGTTCTCAACAGCCAGCTCCGCTCCAATCCCTCAAGCAAGGTCCTAGGACAGGAATTACAGTGATCCCAAGTCTGTCTTGAAGGTATCACTGAAATCCTCCATGCAATTTTTTCCTAATTTGGTCTCCTTTGGGTTGTGTCTTTTCCCTTCAGATTGGGCAAATGGCATGGGGTAAAAGCAATGTAACCATAAAAAAACCCTTCATTTATCAGCCTAAACCCTTACCTCACCCTCTACATAATGCTCTTTGCTCATCCACATTTCTGCCTGCTTTCTGGGCCCACCTTCCAGATCTCAGCACACAGACAAAACATGCTAAACACTGCACCTCCCACTGCTGCCTGTGAAAGCCTTTACAAAAGCACACAAGAATTCAGACCAAAGATTAAGAAGAGCCAAGCCTATTTCTTCCTGTTAAAGATGAAAGCTATCTACAGCTGCCAAAGCATTTCCTCCATTTGTTTTTAGCCTACTACAGGGAGAAGAATCTTTTCCTGAGTAGTGTCTCTGTGAAAGACTAACTTATTGGAATAGCAGCATCATTTCCTGTAGCCCTATGGATTATTATCTTTTTCAAACTGTAAGGTCACACAAAGTTTGAAATGAGACTGTCAGGCTGTGGGTAAAAATAACAGAGTTGAAAGGTGGTGCAATATAGAAGTGATGGCCTAACCCAGCATTTTTAATTTTAAGAGATGGGAAAGGCCTCCAAGCCAAGTAAAACAGGTCTACATGAGTAGCATCTGTAATAGCAGCTTGGAAGAGCTGAACAAAAATTGCTCTAAAATCCTCAGTCTCCTATACATCTAACTAATATTATCCTAAAATAATCAGACAGAACAAGTATAATCACAACTAGGCCTCACAGAAGTCTCCAGAAGAACATTAGAATAGATTTACAGTGTAAAAAACTGTTTGAGTGCTGCTGTTCTTCCATTTTATGTTATTCTGAATAAACCGATGCTTCACATTTGAAGAATGTGTTGGGCTTAATTTTATTTGACATCCTGCCTAAGTGCTTCACAATTTCATTCCCCTGATAGAATGCACAAAAAGCTTGTCTTTCACAGCAAACTTGGTAGAAGCCTTGTTGGAGCATCTTTTGGGATTGCAAGAGACAATAGTACGCTCAGCAAGCGCAGCACATGAACCGAGGCAGCTGTCAGACCCTGTAACTCACTGCAGGCCTCACCCTGCCTTCAGCAAGCACTCACGGTGCCACGGCTGAAGAGCACTACTATGGCTGTAGTATTACTAGAGAAACATAAACACAGGGCTCGTTTTCTCAGGCAACCAATTAGAACGTTCAAAAAGCACTTTCCAAAAAGATTTATCACGACTGCCAAACTAAAATGCTCTATTTTACTCTTTAGAGGTCAGCTCTGAAGCAGTTGAGTTCTCTGTCACTTGGGGAGGTGGCTTTTTCCTCTCTTTTCTCCGTCCAGATGTCACATTGAGGTGAAACCTAGTTGTCCTAATCCCGCAACAAACGAATGCAAGTTAACATTCTGCCTTAGGAGCTGCATATCAAGTCTAACTTAAAATTTAAGCTCCATTGTGGCAGAAAAAAAAGAATTATTTTGTGGTCTAATGCAAGGAATACTAATTCATTTAAAAAAATTCTTACATGCAGAAAAATGGGAGAATGCATAAGTAAGATTTGCCACAGGGGTAGCCTGAAGCCATATGCCAGCAAGTTACTCTGCTTGTATATTATGAGA
Organism: Tichodroma muraria; assembly: GCA_013390105.1. Taxonomy (NCBI): domain Eukaryota; kingdom Metazoa; phylum Chordata; class Aves; order Passeriformes; family Sittidae; genus Tichodroma; species Tichodroma muraria. Next base: position 12,585 of record WAAG01000779.1, read on the forward strand.
ATTTTTATCCATCTAATCAATAAGAAATGAGTAGTTACTATGGCAATTTCGACACTACAAGGTACTTGTGCTGCAGTAGAGTATGTTCTAGAAGGACAAATACACTTGCCACTCTGTTATGCAAATTTTTGCACCTTTTAGGGTGTTACAGTACAGTGTCTAAGCTAGAGAACAGTGAGAAGGAAAGGTGAGAAGAATAAAATGAGTTAAAATATAGTGGTGGTTGTAAAGGATGGCTTGGGAATTCTTAACTGACAATAACAGATGCCAGGTTAGAGCAATCCACAAGCATTCAAACAAATCAAGCAGCAATTTTGCAGATCTTTATTTGAAATCATGTATAATGAAAATAAGATTTCATTACTGCATTTCCTTTTGATTACCTTCCTTCAAGTTTAAACTAATGGGGCTAGAGAGTAGTCTCCCTTATACCACCATCAATTCATACTAATACTGCTTTCAGAGGATAGCAATACACTGCAGTAGCCTGATTACAATGAATGTATTCCCTTTGAGCACAATACTCAACCTTGTGGGGACTGCTGACACAGAGAACAAGCATAAAAATTCACTCTCAAAAATACAGAATATTGTAATAGAAGCACAGGGTTCTTCTAAAGGTTTGAAAATAATTGATCCCATTCATCTTTATGAAATACACAGGGAAAATACTTACATGCCTCGCATGAAATATTTATCACAATTCTATCACCTTATATTTTGCATTTTTGATTTTCCCCCTACACCTCTTCAAAATATTATCCTTTTTCAGGTAATAGAAAAAATGCTGAGGAGAAACCTAAACCCTACAGAGGTAGGCAGTTCCCTGCAAGAGCTCAGACAGAAAGAGATGCCATGGCTGCATAGGGAGACAAACTAAAGCTCACCACAGCTGAAAATGGGCCAATGATTGTAGCATGAACCCGTCAAAAAAACATGGCTGGGAGAGAAGCCTAAATTAGCATGGGGACAACTTCAGATGGGAGAAGCAGCCACATGAATGCAGGGGTCTAAGGACACTTTGAAGCCCTCACTAACTCCTCCTGGAATCCCTACATATACACTGAGAAGTTACAAGTGGGTATTTCTGACAAACAGATGTGCCCAAGAGATGTTTAAATTTTGATGCCCTTTTTTTCAAATGAACAATGCTGAGAACTAAAAGCTTGTATGACTAAAGATATGGGGGTTCTTTTCCACTGGATTCAGATGCAATTATATTTTCACTCATATAATATTATTGACTCTAAAGTTACATTATAAAGAAACACTAATTCATATATCAGAAGGCTCTGAGCTTCATTCTAGTAACAAAGACATACCCCAAAACCTCACAGGTAGATTATAATTAAAAGAAGCAGTAAGTATAACCCACAATAACATGTAGGTTCAAAAGAGACCTTTGAAGTGGGACCCTGCCTTTGAAATTTGAGAAGAATTGAATAAAGATGACAAGCTTAGGCAAACCTTGTGAAAGCTGGAAAGTTAAATGGTAGTTGTCTATCACAGGCCAAGCAAACACTGAGGTAATGGATAAACACGCAGACAAAAATCCCAATCTCTAGCACTGCACAAAAGAAAAGCTGTTAAATTAGAGGGGCTGCCTAGTGAGCTTGCCCTACACAGACCATTATGAAGGAGCATACTAAGAGGCTGGGGGCTCCTTCTGGAGGAGACACTCAGCCTTCACGTTCTGCCTGCAGCTTATGCATCACAGTAGTCAACACTGAGCCACTTGAAATTAAGACTATGTTTGGATACAGTTTTCTAGGACTCTGGAAAGGATTCACAATCGGACAATTACAGGGTTTAAAAGGGCTCTTTGTTTTCTCCCAACTGTGTTGCCTCAACAGCACACCCATCGGATGATTTCAAGCCCATTTCCTTATTAAAAAGGCCCAGCTACATCACTTTTTCCACTGCAGAAAGTGGGCATGAAACACAAGAGGTAGACTGGCCTAGAGACAGGCAACATCATAAAACTAGACTTGGAAAAGTTTTTATTCTCACCTCTTAGAAGTTTACTGAGGTCTTTAAAGCCACAGAGCAATTACTCAGAAAATACCATGTAACACAGCTACCAATACCATAGTTCAGAAGTGACAGTATTTCCCTTCAGTCTGTTAGCTGGGTACAGGAAATAATGCCCTTCTGAAATTAAGAAAGACATAGAAGGGAAGATTTCTATTCTTTCTTCCAGAAAAACATTAGGGCTTGTGTTTTAAAGGTTTGTGTATGTAGATGGAATACCGTACATGAAGCCTCTTAATTTAATATCTCGTTTAAAAAAACAAATCTTCAGCTGATGACATTTTAATTGGCACTCAATGTTTTTGTGTCTACCTCCATACTGCTCATCCTAGACAGAACTTTGTTAGAGCAAGTTGTCCTTTTAACCAGCTCTGCAGCCAGGGTTCTCTTTAAAGCAGTGAAAATGGAAAAACATGTGGCCTGTAAGGAAACACAACAGGAACTGACTACACATCTAAGTTACTTCTTAAGAAGTAGCTTTTCCAATAACGAACTTCAGCAAATTTCCATTTTGCTGTTTAAAGGGCCTGGCACTGTGGTTTCAACAGATGTGCCATAACACCAACCGTTCACATCACATGAAAACCAAACCT
>WAAG01000803.1:1832-24806 GCA_013390105.1 Tichodroma muraria
AAAAAACCAGAAAAAAACAAAAAAAACCAAGAAAACAACCAAAACCAATCCAAACAGAAATAAAAACAAACCAAGAAAATTTTCTTAAAACAAAAAATACCTATGTTTTTAGTTAATCAATAAGTACTAGAAGAGAAGCAAACTTTTCTGATACACCTTCTTCAACCGTGGATTACTCATAAGGTCAAACATTTGCAATGGAGGTTATTTTGAAACCTTGGATTACTGCAGAAGCATAGCCTTATCTAAATTAGTTCTGCCCACACTCAGACAATAAATTTTTCCACCTGTTTACATATTGATTTTTTCCCATCTTTTATTTATTTCTGCTTTGAAAAGAAAAAAAAAGTCTATTAAGAAGCTAACAGGAAGTATGTGTTCAAAAAGGCTATCTTTTTTTGTTGTCAAATATCACTTGAACTGGATCACCTTACAAATGCAAATGAAAAGGTTTAAAATGTTATGATCCAGTGTAGAATTGTAATTTGACTTACACAATACATTTTCTCACTGAAAACACAATGTATTGTTTCTGTGTTGTAACACCCTGCTGATCTGGATCAGAACCCATGAGCTCTCAACTCTCTCCTGGGATGTAGAAAAAAGAATTGCCTAAAGGATCTTTATTCTGTTTTTCTAGTCCATCCATTTTGCTTCCGTTTTTAGAAACAAATAAGGCAGAGCGACATATATTTAGCAGCCCCATGGACACCCACAAGTAAGTGTGAGAGTTGATAATCAACAGCAGCTTGTGAGATTTCACAGATGGATAATTAAGAAGTCTATGTTATAATACTTCGTGTTCTCTCTGGTTTAAGACGTGGACAGATTTGCATTCCTGTGACACCCAGGGCCAGGGCACTTAACCTCTGATACCACAACAGAACAGTTCTGCTTGCTGCTGCTTCTCAGATGCTCACAAATTACCTCTACTGATTTCACCTTGAGCATTTGATCTCATCCAAAGGTGTGGCTTTTCTGAGAGATCAACAGTGTTATACAATCAAATGAATATTTAGAAAGGAATAGTCAGCTGGTCATTTATCAGCTCACTTATAGCACTTTGTGATTAGTTTTTATTTCTGATGAAGCTGCTGTCTCACAGAAGTTTTCAGAATAAAAATGCTAGAGCATTCACTGTTCCTTGGAGACTCAGCTCTCCTGAACCTGCTCTGGAGAACCAGTTGGGAGACCCATATCCTAAATGCCTAAAAGGGCAAGGCAGACAACGCTTAGTGTGGAATCAATGCATGCTGGGCAAATTTCTGCTTAGAAGTAAGGGCTAAGTGAGCTGTGCAGCAACAAGAGTGCAGCCAGCACCTCTGGTTCCTTGGGAAAGGCAGAACCCTTCAGCACAGCCACCTACACAGCCCTATGGGGTCTCACTTCTGAGTGCATGAATTTAGGCAAAAGTACTGAATGCCAGTACAGTGTGGTCCACAGCGGAGGCACAGCAACTTCAGTACATGAGTACATAAAAATAGTCAATTCCAAAAATAAGTGCATGAGTACATAAAGAACACAGCTTACCTAGGAACAGACACCTTCCAGAGGTAAGAAAAGATGCAGACGCTATAAAAAAAAAAAAATACATCCCACCCCAAGTCGCACATAGTGGCTGCTCTACAGCAAGTGTGCTGGTTTTGATTGACCTATTCAAAACCAGCGTTTTATCCAAATGTCCTTTCTTTGATAACCTCCCACCACAAGTGGCAGAGAGAAAGGCAACAGATTCAGAGAAACAGGTTAGCATAGAGACCTGCATTTAATTTAACCCAATGCTCCAGTGGTTAGGCTCTGAGGCAAATTACATGGTTTTGTTTTCTCATATTCAGTAAATGTTTTCAACAACCTGTGCAGTTTTAGGACTCTGTAAATGGATGCAAATGCATTAATCATAAGAGAGACATAGGAGAAACCCTTCCAGTTGTCTTCCACTACCTTGTGTACAAAAATTAGGAGAAACTAGAAAAACTTTATATCCTGCAGGTGTCTCTAGAAAGCACAGAAAGTTTTCTAAAATTGACTTTACATTGTGTCACTGATTACAAGGCTCTGGGTAATAAGTTCTGCTGCAGCTTTAATTCATTGACCTGATAAGGCTCATTGGTTGTCACAGAGCTCTGAAGTGCTGCTTCAAGGTGTTTTCTGGGTAGAGATTTCATTTTAGACAGGACAGGATCAAGGATCAAGAAACTTACGTCAAAGCATTTAAGCCCCTGAATAATGAAGTCAGAGCAGTAGCATCTTACACCTGCAATGAATATCATTATTGGCTACAAAAGAAAAATAGCCAGCAAAGAGCTCACTGAGCTGAGTTCCCTGTTGTATTAGGCAATTGGACCAGGCTATGGTATCATACCTGCTTTTTAGGATGACTGAACTATCCAGCAGCAAGCTTATTGTTTTTGGTCTAGTGCCCACTGCTCCAGCACATCACCCTTCTGCTCTGAGTGTTCACTGTGCTTTGAGACAATGGCTTTTATTTCGAAGTAGACCAGGCAGCAGGTCCACACCCAGCCTCCCGGGTACCCCAGCTGACATCCTGGGACTCACTTGCGAGTCTGAGCTCAATGCCCTCCTTCAGAGCTGGTTTCTAACTCATGACCAAGCCATTGCAGAAATTCCCTGCCTTCTTTGTTGTGATTTGTTCTGGGTTTTCTTCTACCTTGACTGTATTTCCATCTCATCAGCTACCCAGTTTTGGACTTAGGGTCAAGAATCTGCCCTTAAATAAAATGCTCTTGCTAAAAACAGGCATTTTATCTTGGGGTCATGAGTAACATCTGCAGCCCCCTCTTCTTTTCCATATATGTCACCGACAAGGTTTTTGGTCTTCTTTAGTCACACTGGTGTCCAGATCAGTGTGATGAAGTAATTATCACTTTGTCCTGACTTTTTGTGCTGTAGCTCCATTTTCTGGTTAGACTGTTCTGCGTTACTTTAACTCATAATTCCTGATTTCATTTCAGTGATTTCATAACCCTTTTAAACACACAGCCCTTTGCCTTGAAGGCTTTTTCTGTTGTTCCTAAAATAAACTCCATATGACTTTTCTACCTGTAACTTGAGGACACTGCTAGTATTTAAATGCTTTGGAGTAGCAGATATTTTTTCAAAGATATTTTGAACTTAAGTACCTCAATAAAATGGGCACTGCCCTAGGTTTGCTAATCATTCCGCCTTGCCCCAATAGTAATGCCACAGAGACTCAGATACTCAGCCCTACAATAACAGAGCAATCTCAAAGAGTCCTCAAACATCCTTCTTAATCCTCCTAATTTGTTGTTCTTAACCCATGACTAAGGGAGGCACTTGACTCTGTCCAGGCACATCCACCACTGCACAAGCTGAGGTATTTCTGCAACACAAAATTCCCTCCTTGGCTCCTTGGAAGTTTCTGTGCCACATCCACACTGCCCTCCCAGCTCTGCTGCTGTCAGCCAGGCCATTTTTCCCTCAGTCAGCTCTTACAATGGCCTCTTAAACACTTTCCTCTTGTCCTAAAACACTTTGCTCCTACCATAGGTGAGCTGCCAGGTCACCAAATCCCCATCTCCCACAGAGGCTGACCCTGCTCCCAGCCATCCCTGTTACGTTCTGCCTTGGGAGAGAGAGCAGGGCAGCCCCAGTTCAAGGTCCTTTTCTCAGCTCTCAAGTGCAGAGTTTCCAATTTGATCATACTTATTTACAGACCTATTTTTATCCTTCTCTTTTAATTCTCCTTAACTGGTTGATAACAATTTTAGTGTAGTTTGTACCTGAAAACTACTTTACCACTCTCGCCCTAAACAGCTTGAGTCCAGAAGTGTCTATTTCAGCCATGCTTTGCCATCTTGCATCACATTACAAGCATTTTCTGTTTCTCCTGATCTGCACAGGTCCTTCAGTTTCGAAATGTCAATTAAATCCTTTTTTCCACCGTGGTTTTTGCCATCCTAGATATCCACCCTCAGGTTCTGCCCCAGAAACTCCCATTTCTCCACTTTTTCCCACATTCCTGTCACTAACAATTGGCATTGCAGTGCTGGCTCATTAATCACATCCATTCTCTTTTCAGTCTTTGGGACCACAATTACATCAGCTGTATCCCTTATCTTACCACAGTTCTCACTAGTTTTGTCACCTCATTCCTTGTTTTCTACCATAGTATCCTTTTTTTATCTGCATTTTTTTTCCCATTTGCTTGTGTATTGAAAAAAACAAAACTGGAAGGCATTAATGTTTCAGGCACAATTAATATAGAAGTCCCCTCTTACATCATCTATCCTGATTGCTGTACTCAGGAGGTTAAATATGGACTTCAGGTGGTAATAAAAGTAATACATGATTCAAAAATTCATCAGTGCTTTGCTGCTATTTTACATGTTCTTCTCTAAAGCAGGTGTCCTAATTAGAATAAATTAAGTCTACTGATTTTTTTTTTTTTTAATAATAAAGTGTATTTTTGACAGTAATAGTAAAACTACTCTCTGCATTTTTTTCTGTGACTCATTTTAAGCATACACTTTACAGCCACTGCCAGGGCCAATGTTAATTGTGCCTTGCACTGTATCTTGAACTCTCCTTGAAGCAGTGCAAGTGTTTAAGTAGGCTGGATTTTCTTTTTAACTTGCCTTCTAGCTTCAAAAAAATTTAATAAGGTGACCTAAAAGAGACAGTGAGGTGTGTGGAACTTTCTTCTCTCATGCTTTTTGAAAAAGGTGATTAAATTTCTTTTCCTTCCTGCTATTTCTTCCACCACAAAATACATGCATGTATATCTCTTTTCTACCTTGTCTCAAAACCAGAAGCTGTTACACATCTGCAGTAGAGCAAAAGCAGTGTGAGATAGACCCACAGGCCAAGATCCAAGAGGCCACGTAGGCTGGGTAACAGGAGTGGAGAGCCTGACGGTTTGCTGTTCAAATCATGATCAAACCAATTGTTACCAAAGGAAAAAAAAAAAAGAGCATTTAATAGGAAATTGGTATCTGTAGATTGAGCAGAGCTGTAAAACACAGTTTCAGAAACTGTATCGTGTAAAGCTGCTGAGGAAATTCCCCATGATTTTTGAAGCTCTTGGTGAGATTTCCATGTTCACATGAATGTTGAAAGAAAAACTGGAACATTAAATATTTGTTCTGGAAAGTCTTCAGAGACTCTTCCAGCTGAAAAAGCTTTGTCTGTGCCTGTTACTTCTGTATCCAGAGATAAGCAGTGGGTACAAAAATATGCCCATAAACCTTACCTTTTTCTGATTTGGAGATTTCTGGAAACGTATGTTGTGATGACATTGCCTTCCTTTGAGGGCCACAGTCAGAACTAACAAAAGACAAAGAGAAAACACTCAACTTTCTCAAACCAGCTTTGATTTTTAAATTCTCCCACTTTTCCAACTGTGTTTCCTTTTAACCGGTGCAGATGACCTGCTGAAACCCCTTGTTCTTCATGTTACCGGAAATTGGAAATAAAATCACCAAGTCAAGAAGGTGGAGTAGGGACCCATTTTGCATGAGCACAGAGTGTTTTACCTTCCAAAGCCAAATAAATCATTATTTTCTCACAGGTTTTGTTGTTAACCTAAGTTATTTGCAGAAATGTAGAGATCAGTGGAAAAGCAAGTTACAGGGCTTTTGAACAAGGACTTAAATGTTCCAAAGGCGTCAGACCCATTACTTGGAAAACACCTAGGCCAGATTAGAAAATCTTCATCTAAATTATTTTTCAAAGGTAAACTGAGTTTTGACTGAACTCAATGAGCATAACTGCAGAAATGTTTGACACCAGTTTGAAATTCATCAGGTTTAATTACTTGGTAAAAATATGGAAGGGCTTCCTGGTTTATTCAAGAAATGCTGTCTGTAGGGATGAAGAAAACATTCTAACAACTGGAAAAACCTGTGAGAGGTTACAGATATTTCGTCTTCATTTTGTATATATCCAAGCACGCTGAACAAAATTAATTTACATAGGAGAGAAACTGTTTTTTGTCCTAGGATGGTATCCCAAAAGACATTTTAATATTAAAAGGAATACATTTGGCATATCAACTGATTTTATTCTTTTTTGTTAAAGATGATGTGGGTATTGCCAGGAGTCTATAGCCCATTAAAAAATAGCAGCAAAAGCATTAATGATTGTCTGCATATAACAACATCTTACCATATCAGCCCTTTGCAGAGATTCAAACAAGTATTCTTGTAATTGTCTTTTTGCCCTTGTGTCAGAAATAGTCAAAGTTTTGCTCAGCCTTTCCCAGCTCTTATTTTAATGCATTATGCAGCTTCTCCAGGAGAAGAATCATAGTTCAGCTCTGACAGTGTGAGTTCACACTGCAGGAAGGCTTCTGTGCCAGGGCTGCTTCAGCCACAATGCAGCATTTTCCTCCCTGAAGACCTCATATCTGTGAGCACAAATTGGATAGATAAACTCCTTACCATGGCCACGGCAGAACTTATAAACGCCTGACAAGGAGGATTCCCTGCCACAACACACACAAACCCCAGCCTGCCACAGCTGCTTTGTTACCTGTGAAATCTGGTACAGAGAACAGTCTGCATCTGACACTTCCCCAGGAAAGGCAGACTCGGTTTAATTCCATCCATGTTTCACATCCGAAGCAGGAATGCTTGATTTATACCACAAAATGTCCTGCAAGTGACAACAGAATTAGAGTGAAGCAGCTTTCATTGGCACAGTGCTGAGAGAGTGTGGAAGGCAGCCACAGGCTGCTTTCTCCCAGCAAGAGGAGATATCTGGAAGGAAATGCAAGTGAACACGGATCCTTTATTAGGAAAGAATTTCATTCAGGATCTGTGGCTTATCTATTTACACATGAGCATGTACTTCATAAACCAGCTTGTTGCTTTGTGACCAATTACTCTGGGATTTTTATTAGTGCTGTTTTATAAGTACTGCAAAAGGAAAATATTTTAGAATTGAATTATACTCATCTCTTTCAGAAAACATTTTTATTTAGAAATATATCTCAGCTGTTTCTACTGGGATTAGTTATAAAAGAAAAATATTTTATGTACCTATTTAGGTGTGGATCAATAAAACTTATTTTCATGGCCATTGTGTTGATGCAGTAGTGACTGCTGAATTTGCCTCCCTCTGTCTGCAATCCTTAACACTTAATTCAAAAACTCCATCCTGCTGTAAACTGTAATGCTACAATTTTGGGATTTTTTGGACATAGAAAACACAGTGAACCAAACACACAGAAAGCTACACTCTGAATGCAAGATTTGATTTAAAATCAAATTATCAAATAAATAAATGAAAGCACAGTACTGCAGCAGCTTCTCTTGAATGCTCTATTTAGAAAAGGTGCACCATTTCTCAAGTTGCTCTGTGTCATGCTGGCCTCATCGTTAGTAACCACTATGTATCATTCCATGAAACAGAACAATAAATATATTTGGTGTGGGCGATGGGAATTTTTAATTCACTCAACTCTGCTTTACAAATTCACTCATCAGTTTAGTGTCACAACTTTCAAACTAGCAGCAGAATGGGTACTGGTACCGGGCCTGCCCCATGGCTTCAGAAGCTGCTGGGAAAATTGTGAGTTGTGGGGAGAATTGTCAAGCCCCATGGAAACGTTCATCTCTGTTTCCCATTGTGAGAGAGCAACCTGAGGATCAAAATCTGTGAAGTTTAGAATTTTGACAAATGAGTGTCCAGTTAGCCACAAATGGAGCTCCCAGAACTAAGAAACATCAGAGTTAAGTTTACACAAAATTAACGCTGCCCTCCGGGGAGGTCGACTATAATTTGGCCTTTAATTAGTCGCAAAGATGGATTTTTGGGACTTCCATGGGACTCCACAACTGATCTAGCAGCCTCCAATGGAGGAATGAGCTGTTCAGTAGACTGCTAGCATCACTTTTTGGCTGTGTTCAGCCCCATGTCCTCCTGGCTCCTGCAGGCTCCTGCCATGCCATTCCCACGGCTCACACTGGCACAGGGTGGCAGAAGGGAGTGCCCCTGCAGTCACAGTCACCACCCCCACAGTGAACAGGGCACTGTCACTCATCTACCTGCATAAAAAACACCTGTGTTCCCAAGGATAATGCTGTAGTGCTGCCCCTTTAACCAAGAGATACAAAAATCAAGTGGAAAAACTGAGAAAATATTGACTTTCTGGCTGCCATGGTTTTGGTTTGTGACTGATGGTGTTCTGGAAGAGCTTCCTTTTCTCATTTCTCTTAAAAGCAGGAAACAAAAAATTAAATACAAATAAACTGTGACAAAAAAAAAAAAATAAATCCAAAAACCTGCTCAGGTGGAACTATTTGCTTAACAGCACACAGAAATGAACCACTCTCCAGCACTACTCCTTCCTCCTCAAAGAGCTACACCTGTGCCCTGCTCCCAGGGAAAGACAGCAATGTCACTAGAAACCCATAAAAACCCACTAGAAACTAGTAATTAAAAAATCACCTTTGCAATGGAAACCCATAGCTTACTTTAGCTCTCACATACATCAGTACAGCTCTGTTTAAAGGGAAGAAAAGTAAACTCTTGGAAAAATTCATACATTGCAGCAGTGATGGAGCAGATGCCACAGTCAGGGTACTGTAAATTTTAGTTAAGTAATAAAGGTGAGCGATACTTGAAAAAAAAAAAAAGACACCAATAATAGCATCAGCAAAGGCAAAACCAACAGAAAAAAACCCTGCAACATCTCAAGTTTCCTGTAAATGACTGTGCTAATAAAGGACATTGAGAGAATAAAATAAGAGGAAATAGAACACTCGAGTCTCTCGAGTCTGACTCGAGTCAGAAACGTTTCTAAATATTCACTAATATGTTTGAAAAGTTCCCAGAAGATGCCAGTGACTGTTGGAGCAGGGCAAATCTATTTGAATGTTTCTAGTGCAGAGGCAGTCATGTTCATGGCAGATGTTTGTCAGTCACACTTTACATGCCCCAAAAGGGATATACTGCCCAATTAAACAAAAAAATGCATTTAGGGCAACTCTTGGTCACATCTGGCTAAGAACAGCTGTGTTAGAACAAAGGTAGAGAAATTCCCCTTTTATATAAGAAACATCAACCTCCCATGAAACATTAAGATGGAAAATTTATCAAATTAATTCTGGTTTGGTTTCCTCTCTCTTCTCCTTGGAAGGATATTAATTCACTTATCCAGCAAGAATTGTCTTCAGGTTGGTTTAGGAATTTTTCCCTTCTGATTTAGCCTAATGTAAGATGCAAGGACTGGATTATTAAAGGAAAATGAATGTTTCAGCTGCCTACAAAGATGACAAAGGTGACAAAGGAAAGAAAAAAGAAACAAAGGTATGAAGCTAAAACTGGGACAGAGAAAGCAGACAGGGTAAAAATGAATTCGATCATTACATTTCCTAAAAAATTCAGAAAATATGTTTTAGTTAGCTGCAGCTATTAAATTGAGATTGATAAGCAAGCAATAGAGTTAAAAGGGCAAGTCATAGTCCAATATTTACAAACAGAGACTTCTGAACATTGCACACATCAAGCCTCCATTTCTGCAGCATGTGAACACAGGGCTCTGGAATCAGGAATGCCAGGGCAAGCAAGGGATGCTTCAGGTGTCATGGACTTCTCTGCTGAATGAAGAGTTCATTACAGATGGGCTGCAACACACAGAAGTTTCATTACAAAGCATGAGGCTCTGGCAGTGCTGGCTGGCTGGACTAAACCAGCCTCTCCACCTTCGACAGCCAGAGGATGAAAAAGGATTCAAAGCTTCTACCCCAACTCCTGCCTTGGGCTTTTATATGAAGAATCCAGGACTGCAGGAAGAATAGGGGTTCCATCTCCCAGCTGCCTAGTATAACTAAATTTCTCCTATCCCGTTTAGGAGAGGAATGGGACAGTTATCTTCATGTAATTGGTCTAATTGCAGAAGGTTCCCATCTCAAATGTAAAGTGGCTATAAAACAGGTCTTACCTTTGCATATTCTGAATATTTAGGTTGGAAAAGAGTGTGAAAAATCGATGACAGTAGATGAGAGGGTCAAAAGACTGGTCAGACAGGGTTCAGGGAGTGCTTCAAGGATTGCTTTAATTGACAGATGCATTCGATTATGAAAATGCACAATTTGCTTTTACCGACACATAGTTGTATTTTCTGGCTGTAAACAGCTACTTAAAAAGAGGCTGAATGCAGCAGATGAACTTGTTAGTATTTGTTAATTAAATGCCTGCAGTCGCTTAATTTACCACATTAAAAAGTTTAGAAACAAAAAGGCAAAACATAAAACTGATGGACAAGGCTAAGCCAGAGAACTGAAATTATAAGGTACAACTGAAACCAAGACTTCAGCCTTTACTGCTCAAGAGCTGCTTCAGGTTGTGGCCAGAAAGAAGAAACCAGAGTGCCCTCTAACAGAAGGATGTGAGTCAGGGATTTCAAAAAGTGCCTCCTTTCTTCCTTAAGCTTGCCATCAGCTGCTTCCTTCCTCCTACACTCATCTGCAAATCTCATCCCCTTAGTACAAAGAAAAGAACAGAAATCTGTGCTTGCATTTTGCCTTTGGCTGGAATAAGAAAACTTCTTGATAGCAGAAGCCCCCTAATTTTTAATCATTATAATTTGTAATTATTATGGCCACATGCTAATGTATCCCTAAACATCCAAATGAAAGAGAAATGATTTGAAAAAGACTGGAAGGCAGATGCCACCAGCCTAGCAGGTCAATGAAATCAGCTAGTAATTAAAGTTTTCTAAAGACCTCACTTTTCTGATTTCTTTTCAGCAGCTTGAAAAGACAACACAGAGGGGGTCCTTCCTTTAAGTGCAATGATATTCATCAAATCCGTTTGTAAATATTAGTTCAGTTAAAACAACACATAAGATATAAAATGTAATTAAGTTCTGTATAGATTTTGCTTTCATGGAAGACTAAGAACAGCAAGGAAGAAGTGATGTTATTGTTTCTAGAGCTCATAGGAACCACTAATGATTTCGAAAGCCCACGACTCATCAGCTGCAATTAAAACAATTGCAATGACAGTGACCTCAGCAGAAGACAAAATATAATTGCATATATATTGCAAACAATACAGAGAGATGAAGCTGGAATACAGATGTTACTGATTCATGGGATACCTTAAAGAATAATTCTCCTGCTAGTGTATTTGTGAGTACCTCCTAACACGGAGGTAAAGCAAGGATGCCTGGCCAGGAAACAGCAACTCCAATGCACTGCACACTTCTGGTGGAGGATTTGACTTCTGCTTTGGAAAAAAGACATCAGTGTAGACTGTTACTGGAGGGAAAGTAACACAGCCCAGAAGCACAGACCCTGCCAGCAGGTGAGCCATGTGCTGCACACAGCCAGCCTTGGGGTTTGGAACATCTCACATGGATTTGTTTACCTACTTATTAATTTTGGTAATAATGAGCAAGGACATGCTAGCTTCAAAAAAACACCTTCCACTGGAATAAACAGCTTTGTACAATTTTCTTAATTGTAGCCCTGATGAGCAGCTACTTCAATTAATTGGCAAGATGAGCAAAATTTTCAATAGTAAAGGACAGCGGAATTTAAAAAAAAAGTTTGTATGTCAATTTCTGGCCATTATTCTCAGCTAAACTTCCTTTGCCATTTTCTCCCTCAAAGTATTTGCCGTCAGTATCATCCTCTTGTGAAGTTCTATTGTCCTCTCTTCACTTGATAACTAACCACAGCACAGACTTTGACACTCTTAAACATTATTTTTTTTTCGTAGGTTGGACAAGTCATCCTCATTTGCATTGTTCTCGTTTCCTCCTTCAGTCTCACGTTTGTAGCTTCTTTTCTCAGAGCCCTGAGAGCAATCATTGCTGCCTTGACCAATGGGATGTTTAGACCACACGGGCATTTTCTCTTTTCCAGCTAGGCCTCCAATGAAAATGATTGCTCTCTTGGCTACATCCCATTTAGGGTGTTACTTATGAACAACAAAAAATCATGCAGTTAAATAGCTTTGTGCCCAAAAGAGCTTGAAAAAATGCCTTCTGAAAGTCACTGTCCCTTGTATCCGGCTGCTAAGATGCCAGCATAATCATCCCCTCAGCAATTTCACTTAAAATGAGCCGTGTTTGCAAAACCCTAGCGCTTCAGCAATCTTGACTTATCCAACCAGAGCAAGTCAGCTGGCAGAGCTAGTCCTCCTTTGGGATGCAATACTGGGCAGCTCAAAACTCAGAGAGGACCAATGATCCAAAACCCACTCTCCTTGATCCTCTCTTTTGTCCTTCAGCAGCAAGACCTGAGCCCAGCTGAGCCTAACTGTTTGCAGGTAAACCTGACTTGATTAAAACATTCTCTTTATTCCATGCCTCCCCTCCTATTTACTTGTCACGTTTTCATAAGTGCCAGAGTGCACGGGCTTGTACTGGAAGTGAAACTAGTAGGAACATTTGAAGCATAAAATATGAGAGAATCTCCAATGTCCTTTTTTCTGTTGCTTGTTTTGTTCCCTTTCTCTGTTAAATTTGATACTTTCTTCCTAGTTTGGCCTGAATAATCTTTACTGCTGGTGGTAACCAAGGAAAAGAAAAAAACCCTAAGCCCCTAAGCTTATTTTAAAGATTCTAGACTGGAAATTAGGAAATAAATAAAATCCAATAGTCATACATTATGGACATCTGCTATGAAAAATAGTGAGAGACAAACCATTTTCTGAGCACAGAACTAGACAATAAATCATAAGTAATGCAAAGACTTCACCAAAAGAAATTCTGGGAAAGAAACAATGTATTTCTCCCTGTTGATATTTCTTGTGGTTTGGACCTTTGTTTGAAATCTGGTTGCTACCTCATGAAAGGTTTCTTCCCTGAAACCTTTCTAAATAATCTAATAGCTGGATGTCTAAAGGGGTATTTTGAAAAGATGCTTCTAAATTCCTTATCTCTAAAAGTTTTAAAATCTCAAACTAGACCAGAGAAACTGAAAGCTTTTCTGGCACTTATAAACAATATTTTTCAACCAGGCCAAACTTTCAGTAAGCAGAAAGAAAGCTGATGAATCAAACACCCATGAGATCCACAATGGTCTTTGTTCTCCCAGTCTCTTTTATACAGCAGATGTACAGATACTGGAGGGATGAGTGGCAAAAAAACCCTAAAAGGGATATTCCCACAGTTCCTCGATACCTTAAGGCAGCTATGAAAAGCCACAACTAACACCTACTTCCATAAATACTTTTTTGTTTACAGATAAGCCCTGCAGTCTATCAGCAGGAAGACAATCCCATTTTCAAGCCTATGTTCTATTCATCAGCAGCAAAGGAAAAGAAAAATCTTACAGTTAGGTTTGTCTTTACAAACCTAGGTCTCCATTTGGGAGACACATACCAGTTCCCAGCCAAAACTGGTGCCCTGGTGAAAGATGAGAAAGGAACTGAGGGAATGAAAAAGGGGATTGCACAAGAAGAGGAGGGATATGGTTGTGTCCATTCCCTGACAGATGCTGTGCCAGAATTTGACACTCTGCTGCTCAAGTTTAAAATTCTCCCTGCTTGGTGCTTAATAACACATCCTGGATACCTAGCACACAAAAACATGAAAAATTTCTGTTACATTATAATGGTTACAAGGGAAACATAAAAAAGCTCGTGGCACATATGCAGGAAGGCCATGAATTCTTTACTGTGTTTTGAAAAAGAAATTTAAAAAAACTAAAGCAGAAAGACTCAGCTTCTTTGAAGCTGGCCATTTTGTTAGCTTTTGCCTGTAGCTGTATTTTCTAGTCAGGAATGACAACAGAAACTTTAGATACTATTTATGTAGTTGCAAGAAAAGCCTCCATAGTTATCTGTATAATGAAAGAGATGTCGCCTTTAGATCCAATTAGATAAATTTATCCTCTGAATGAATGGACCTTCTAAATGCACAATAAAAACAAAAAGGCTGATTATGGTGGTAGTATTATAATACATGGAATAGATTCCAATAGAAATCCAATAGAAATAGAAAACAAGGTTCCTAACTAGAAAGAAATTATATGTTTCTTGACTTTGGATTAGGAAACATAGACAGGTTTGTTTTTTTTTTTTTACCTATGGAATCATGTTCCGTCTTTAAGAATTTATTGTGAAGGGAATTATGGAGCAACTTGAGAAGCAAATGCAGTAAAGATTTCATTCAATTATGGTTTTATCTAAAATTTTCCTATTTATTTGGGTTGGCTTCTTCTTTTAAACTGAGAAATACAGTGCTGTGCACTGTGAAATGGAGGAGAACTGTGCTCAGGGTACATAAAGAAAGGCAGTACAGGACTATTAAAATCTGCTGGCTTCTCCTTCTTCACTAAGGTGGACTATGCAGCCTCTTCCCATGTCAGGACAGGGCGTGTCTGTCACACAGCCAGCACGTGTGCCGGGTCAACACTCCCCAAAAGCAGCAGCTTTACAGCACAGGAGGACAGCACCCTTCACAAGTTGTGCTGTGCACAGTGTCCCTATATTCCCCATGTGGCTGTCACCCTGCTGGCCTGGGGGGTTCTGAGCCAGTCCCTGACTTTGGCCCAGAGGACCAGCACTCCCTGTAATAGCTGGAGGGTTTCTAAACTGGTGCAGAAATCCTCTGCCTCTTTGTGACCCCAGTGCAGGGCCAGGTGGAAATCACCTGACATGACCAAGACACAGCCAGGCTCTCCTTAGCCAAGTCCAGCAAGACAACAGCTCTTCCTAGATCCTAATTATTCTCTTTTCATGGCTGACACAGAAGTAGGCCAGATGAGCTGTCTCTGAAGGGAATGTGGGCTAACTGCATGGGAGCAGATAAGCAGTTTTCTAGCACTAGGTGAGGTGATTCCTGCCCCAGCCCCCAGCTTAACTTCAGATCCCTCATTCTTGCTATAGCTCTCATCCTCTGCAACTCTGTACTGTCATATATTTTGCAACAGATGCCTCCTCCCTTCCCTCTTCTTTCTCCTCTTTTTGAGAGAAGCTTCAGTGGTGTCCTAGAGTTCAAACAACCTGCAGTGCCTTGGACACATCTTTGCAAAAACCAGCATTTACAATTCATCAGTTTGCCCTGCCCTAGCAGTACACCCAACTTGAACCAAAGTTGCCTTGTTCAAAACATCTATCAGCTCAGCACTGGATAAAAGAGGAGAAGAAAAATAAAGCCTTCCTCCTGATGCAGCAGGTAGAAAGTAGGTAAAGGATGAGAACAGTGAACACAGCACTGGCATATTAAAACTCACAAAGAGCAGACCTGAATGGCCCTGCTGTAGAGGCAATGTTGGTACAGGAACTTTGGTTTTCCCAAGGCAGACACATTAAATATGACAAGGAATATTGGCTTTCCTATTTGACTTCTGAACAGCAAGAAACATACCCTGAATGTGAGCTGCCTGGCACAATAGAACAGCTGGCTAAATTTGTCTGGCCTACAAAGCTTTTACATTAAAAATTCTACTTAAGTTGAGGAAAATTTCGTATCGGCAAAGAAAATTTTGTATTCGGCTAACATTTCCAGGGTTCATTTCACTTCTGTGCCCTGGTTCATGTTATGGTGACACTGGCATTAGCCAGAAAGGGAACACAAAAGGCTGAGCCAGTGCCCTGCTGGTGCTCCTTCAAGCATTTTGGCACAGAAAGGATGCTGCCAGCCAGACTCCAGCATCACTTGCTGTGGACCACCAATGGGACAGAGCTAAAAGCTCACATCCAGCAGAATCCTCGAGACAGGTCTCATTTAAAGCACAGGAGTAACTTTGCCCAGCAGAGCTCATCACCAGGAGAGAGCCTGCCCAGGCCCAGGTAACCACAGGGGAACATCTCATTCCCTTGGAGGGCAGGGTGTGTCTGCACCCCTGGTTTAGAAGACAGAAGACCCAATCTACAGTCAATGATGATGTAAGATTTTTCTTCTTTTTTCTTCTGCAGCATCTCTAGATGGTCACGCAGTGTTACAAAGGCTATGCACCCTGTCCTTTGTGTCACTAACTTGGCCCTTCAAATCCTCTTTTCAGTGACTATTGTGAGTTTTATAGCACATTCTGTGGTTGAAAACCTCATAAATATGACCTCATTAAGCTGCATGGCTCACATTTCAGGGTACATCCTTACTACTAACCTCATTTTAGAACCCATGGACAAAAAAATGCACAGAAATAGTGAGACAGGCCTTAGAGGAAGTCATTGTCAGAGGCAAGACCACGGCACTGGTATTCCTCCCCCAGTCCCCATGCTCACATGGGGGTACAACAGACATACAACAGTCTGA
Organism: Tichodroma muraria; assembly: GCA_013390105.1. Classification (NCBI taxonomy): domain Eukaryota; kingdom Metazoa; phylum Chordata; class Aves; order Passeriformes; family Sittidae; genus Tichodroma; species Tichodroma muraria. Next base: position 18,031 of record WAAG01000803.1, read on the forward strand.
GTTCACGTGTGGCTCTGCACAGGAGCCCTGCTCTGGAGTCACTGGGGGGACATGAAATGTGCATTTATTTACACTGCTTCTCCCACTGAACTCAGCGGCATTGCAAGGTCAGGCAGAAAAGTACATTTTAAGAAATGAGCACGTGGCGTTTTCACTCAGAGCACTGAAATTACTCCATCAATTCATTTCATATTTGGCAAGAGAGATGAAGGTTTTCATTCCCCTAAACAGCCTCCCCAACACCTCCACTGCCTCCCAACACCCCTGTCGTTAATTCATCCTAAGAGCCTGGCTACTATCAGAGCTAAAAACTCCCTTTGGAAACCTACAACACTCTTAGCACACTTCAAATCCCACCCACTCAACCGTAGCCTTGGCTGTGGACACAACCCTGCATTCCTATCTCACACACACACATTCCCTGTCAGCATTTCCAACCAGAAAGGGACCCACAATGCAACAAGCAATAAAAATACCATCTGAGTACTTTTCAGATTTTTCCTTTTGCTTACATAATCACAGTTATTGTTTCTGTAGCTTTTCCCAGAAATATTTAATGTAATGTTAAATAATTATGAGAAAATCTTATTAGTACAAATTCATAATGATATTATGACCAACTAGAAATATTTATCAAAGCAGTTGCCTTAAGAAAAAGAAAGAAAAATAATCTGTTACAACTACAGCATTTCACAATGTTTGCTTTCCTATCATTTTATTATAAAAGCCAGATGAAGTAATTAATTTAATATCTTTTTTAATTAAGCATTTTCTTTAGAGTGATTTTTCCACAGAGGTTATTTATTATACTAAGAAAAGCTGCAAATATTTAATAGAAAATGAATGTCTTAGCTGATGAAACATTTTCAGTTCATTGTTTCATATTTGGACAATTCAAGAAAATAATTAATGCAGATGTGCTTGCAGAACTCAGCACATGAAATGTAAATGAAAAGTGGGTTTAAGAATAGGTGGAAAATATTCCCAAGAATGGATGAAAGGACCTAATGAAAACCAGAAAATGAGCCATTAAGCCCCTAGTCTTTCCCACTGTATCATTTTAGATTTGAGGAAATGTGCAGAACTTCCCTGGTAGGTAGTAAAACCCTTCTAGGATCTTTATTGCTCTGGCTGACTCCTGATGGATTCTGACTGAAATTCCCTGCTCAGTGTATCCTGTGCCTTTTTTCCCATTCTGAGACAACTGACTCCTCACGCTCCATACGTCACACCGAGATACCTTGCCCGGGCTCGAGGTTGCTAAGTCAGACGTGGAATTACTGTGTGCCACGATAAATAGCCCAGTGGGCCTGGCCTCAAGGTGCCACTTCCACCCTTGGCTGGAAGCAAAAAGGTAGGCAAAACAAAATATAATCCGCGTGCAGGTACAGTCCCCGGGCTGAGGTTTGATGGAATGTTTATTCAAGCAGCTGGAATAGCAAGCACATGCATTAAAGGCAGTATTTGCCATTTATTGTAGCTGTCATTTCACACTAGCACAGTCCTGAGCACTGAATGCTGTACAAGCCTCTCAAGCCAAAGTTGGCCTCACATCCTAGTTTCCGTGTGTGATGTAAGAGGTGTGCACTGCCTCAAACATCTGACACGTTTGCTTAAAAGGGTTGACCCAGACCAAGAGACGCACTCAGCGGAAATTGTTCCTTCGCTTGCCCTGGGCTTGATCCCTCCTCTGTTTGTTTTCCCCATCTGTTTGTCTGCTACAGACGTAGCAGCCTTCGAGTCGTCTTTTTCAACCTGCTACATTTTTCATGCTTTTGAGAAAAAGGCATAGGATAAAAGGTTTTCCTTTTCCCGTCTGCAAGGCTTTAAGAGAACCTGCTACCCAAGGGTTAAGCACGCTGCCCTTTGGTGCAGTTAGGGGAGCAGCTCTGACTCCTGCAGTGAATGTTAGCCAAGAGCTGCACAGTTACTCTCCTTACCCTCTCACGAGCAAGTTTCCCTTTCTATAAAGCAGATAGAAGCCACACGAGCCGTTGCCACAGGCATGGTCTCAGACACTCCTTCTCCACAGGCTTTTTCATGGCACAGCTGCCAGCTGAGCATTGCTTGGACAGCCAGGTAAGCACAGGGGCAGCTCAGCTGAAGGGGAAAGGAAGTGAAAGTGCAGAAGATTTAGAAAAAAGTGAAGAAAGAAAATAAATGGAAGAAGAGTCCCCCTTCTCCTCTATGCCTCACAGCACACCTTGCCAACACAAAGTCAGGGTCATCTTCTGGCCCCGGAGCTACCACTGGGGCTGGAGGGATCCTAACTCCCCTACAAAACGTCCTGGAGTGGAGTTCAGCTTGGAAATGTGCTTTATCTTATCATCTCTCAGCAGACACCTCTTTCAGAAAAATTAGGTGTTTCCTTCACACCCACAAGTGAGCTGTCTTCATTTACTTTCCACATGATTACACAAACTTTCCACTCCAAATCAAGTTATAAATAAATAAATAAAAAACAACCCAGAACTGACAAACACCTCCATTTCTCCTATTTCCCCATTTATTTTTCTGCTGGCATTTTGCACTATTGCTTTTGAATGGTTTGTCCATGGTGTGTTTTCAAACACTACATGCAAGAGTGGGTTTGAAAAAAAAGGAAGTTGTACAGTTTGAAAGCTGAAGTGCAATTGGCACACCAAAAAATGCCTTGATAACAACTTCAATACAACTGCACTGATGTTTCTTATTTGCAGAGCTTCTCTTTCTCATGCTCTCATTTTTTGAAAAACCTTGGGCCCTGCACAGACGATGAACCAGGAGTGGCCCCCAGTGTTACAAAAGAGGTGGTTAAAAGGGCAACGACTGTGCAAAGCAATCGCTGATGTTGGAGATACCTTGACTGGTATTCTGGACTATGACTGTGTCTAATCCTTTTAAAACAGGGTAAATATCACCTGCCAAATGAGTGTTAAATACTGTGCTCCCAAGGGATTATCCCTAGTGACTCCTTTCCTTTTTTGTTGGATCAGAGAAATGGCATCAGGGAGGAAAAATCAAAAGTTGTTTCATCCCTCCAAGATGAATGTAGTGGGCAAGAGTTACGTCTGCATTTCCAAAAGTTGTGGTTTTATTATACAAGCACAGAAATCTCTGTGAAATATCTTAATTGCATAGACATTTGAGCCTGTGCCTCTGCCAGCTCATGTCCTGGTTTTGCTGCTCTTGGCCAAGACAGGAGAGGAGCTGTTCTTGCCATCCACAGGTCATCCTAGGGGTAAGAGTTCCCCACCGTGCTGCTTCGGGCAGCTCCAGGCAGTACAGAAACTGCAGCCACTTCTCTGTACATCTTCTGAAGCACAACCCATACCAGGTGTCCACACTACCACAGCAGTTTGTTCCCTGTCACACAGCTCAGCCTCTCAGAAAAATCACATCTGCTCTGGGTCAAGCAACGTTGAGGTTACCAGGGGATGCTCTAGCATGATGCCCCCTCTCCACAACTGGGTAAATACAAAAAAGGAATAAACCAGCTCTTTGTATTTCTTCATAATTCTGTCTGGTATGATGCAGCTTTTTGGTGGCAGTGACAAACACATGAAAAATGGCATTCTCAGAGAGAAAACTAGAGAGAAAGCAATGGCATTCTTTTTCCACTTGGAAGGAGAGAACCAAGTCTAAAAGTTTGGACACAGACACCCATCCCTTGCTGTAATCCAAGCCATAAATCCCTGGTCACATATTCCTGTTGTCCAAACATTATCAGGTCATCAAATGGAGCAGGCATGAGGAGATGGAACATTCCCCAGGATGATGTTTGGTATAGAGGAGTGTTGCAAGGAGTTGAAAATTTGGCACTGGTGTTTTTGAGTAATGTTATTTTCTTAAACAAAGGAGAATGAGTGAAGAGGACTTAGCCTATTAAAGGAAGAAAATAAAAAAAGAAAAAAAGTCACTGAAAAGTATTGTATTCTGGGGGAGACAAAATCTAGGTTTTTTCTCTATGTGAGGTTGAGGTGAAGAAGGATTTAAACTGACCTGCAAATTTCCTGTTGTGTGACTGTATTTTTTTAATTCTGACTTCTGGTGTTCCAACTTTTCTTTAAAAGGTAACGTTTTAGGAAAAAAATATCTTCAAGAAAGACCTTGAAACCATAGGCAATTTGATCAAGCCCACAAGGATAAAGCCTAGGCCTGACTCTTGAGCCCTGGTGAAACTAGCTGAAGTGTTTAAAGCTGTTCCCATACCCTGCTGACCTCCCCGCTCCTTGGCTGACCTCCTGCACGCCTGAAGAAAAGCAGCAGAAGAGAATGTGTGCAAACATCTCAGCCATTCCCACTCACAGGCTCTTTTACCAGCGTGATCTCACCTTTCTGGCCTAATTAGCCTGAAGAGTCAATGACAACATGCTTGCTATTATGCAGGAGCTGCTGCAGTCATTGCTGAGGTGCTGCATATGCTCCTCTCTACTGACCCTGCTACAGACCTGGCAACTTCTTGCCACAGGGCAGGGAGAACACTGGTCTTGGTAGCAGACAGAGCTGCTTCAGCCAGATTCAGCACTCAGGACCACTCCCTGGTCCTAGTCTGAGCCACGTGTGCATGACAGATTATAACACCAAGAGAAAGGACACGGGTTTCATCTGGAGGAGGAGTGGGAAATTTTGCAGAATGAAATTGCCTTTTGCCTTTTCACAGATTTGCTGAGCTTGGCAATCGTTTATCGTTCTGAAGTGCACTGACCACTAATTTTTATTTGCTGGGAAGAGAGAGAGTCCTAGAGTATGACTGGAGTCTCCAAGCTCCTTCACTCCAAACATTGCCCTTGCAGTGGTTTATTGCACTGACAGAACAAAGGAAGTACATTTGGAGGCTGAGAGGATAAACCCTCACTGTCCATTAAATGGCAAATTCCACCCTGACCCAGTACACAGTCCCCTGCTCTCCCTGCTGGAGCAGGTTCTGCTCAGGCATTCAGAGACAGAAGGCAAATGAGAGCATCTCTGCAGCCTGGGGGCTCAGCTGGGAGAGCACAGCAGGAGGGAAAGCTGGGATGCTCTGTAAGGCAGAAAGCCAGCCGGACTCTGACATCGGGCAGGGGAAACTTAGGTACTTTACTGGCTTTTCTAGAAGGAAATTTATGTAACCTGAACAGCTGTCTCAAGGATCGGAAATGCTGCTTAAATGACTTAATGATTGCTTAGCTAAGGGCTAAAACTCCAAGCTTTTCTCGGAAGCATTGGCTCCTGCCTGGATGCAGCACTGAAGTACAACCTTGATATTGGGCAACTGCTGGCCAGATGCAGTAAATAGAACTCTTCTTTCCACAATTTATCTGCAGAGAAAGTGCTTCTTCTCTTTTAAATCCACAGGTGTCTCTCAATTCCTTGGGGTTTAATACCTCTGTTAGCATTAAATCAATCTTTTTCTTTACAATAGACTTTTCAACAGTAACTCTATCTTCCTTAAGTAAAGGCTCAGAAAAATTGACAGATCAAGAGATACTGTGCTGAGTGAATGCTGAAACCAAATGAAAAAAGGGCAGAAAATCTGTACCTGTATCCAGAACTAATTAGATCTGGGGGAATAATGGATTTTTTTTATTTTTTTTTTTACTTTGGTGGATGAACATAAATTTTAAAAAAAGGTTAAATCAAATGCAAATCGCTTCACTTATTTTAACTGCTGGGAGTTTTAATTAAGAAAGACAGAAGCCGCTCACTATACTATGAGTTTGGTGGTATTCAATTTTCTGAAAGGTTTTGAGGTTTTTTCTTATTAGACCATCTTTTAAGTGAAATTGTAATGCCTTATTGTAATTGGGAAACAATAAGTTCTGTGCAAAGATGTGGAAATGAGAAGTTCCTGCATTTCTGGAATACAATGCAACTTTGAAAACAGCAAAGTAAATTTTAAAGATGTTTTTGCTTTTCCTTGCTCAGTTTGACCTAAATTCCTGAAGTCGTCACACAGCAGTTTTCCTTGGGTGAGCTGTAGCAGTAGGTTAGTTTCCCTCACTTTGCAGAGCTTTGAGCATGCCTTAAAGTAGTTCAGGGCCCACATTCTAACCTTGTCACAATCCTGACAAATCCTACTCTGTCCACAATCAGAGGCTTTGATCCACTTCAAAATGAGCTGCCCATTCCGTGCTTTTTCAGCCCCATTACCCATATTCCCAATCCTGTGGAGGAGACACAATGAAAACCTAACCTCTTCTTTTCCAAGTTTTTATGCTCTTGCTGGTTTCTCATTTTTTATGTTCCTTCTGCTTCTGAGGGATCATTTCCAGAAATTTTCTGTGTGCCTGCTGATGACCAGGATTTGGACATCTCCCAGTTTCTGGCCTTGTTTTGCTCTGTTCTGGTGTAACTCACATTTCCATCATTTGATTCAACCCATGGCCTTGGCCCCACCTTTCACAGGTCATGCTTCCAGTCTCATGCATGTTCTACTGCACCCCTACTCTCCGTTCTCCCAAATTATAACAATACTTTTAAACTTACAAAGGGGGAAACAGCACCCATTACATGTAGACAAACAAGGCAGGGGTTCCGCATGGAATAAATCCAAGTGCAGGGCTTGTAAAACCTGTCACCAGGTTCCCATCAAACAGTGTTTCTGTCTAGAAAGTATTACCCAAAAATAATTTGAAGAGGAGATGGCAAAAAAACTAGCTGCCAAATTCTCTAGAATTAAAATCCTCAGGGAATCTGCATCTCCAGTGAGGTTCTGGCTTCTTTACAGGGTGCTAAGAGGGTTTCCCTGAGTAGTCCCATATCCCTGGGTTCATATGGAAGGGAATCATCTCGCAGGCTGGTTAGCGGGTTATCAC
>WAAG01000803.1:24846-40839 GCA_013390105.1 Tichodroma muraria
GTTTTTCCACCAAGAATTATTCCTGGTTTTCATCATGTGAACTATTTTATATGTAATCTGTTGCATTAATCAAGTCTCAGGTAAGTCAAAGCCCTAAGTCAGCCTAAGAATCTGATTTCCCTAAAACAAGTGTACATCATCACCCTTTATATAAGATAAGACCTCCATGCCTTGTCTTGTCATTTCAGAGTTTTAGTTTCCTGCAACACAGCCATTTATCAGACACATAAGTATTCTGTTCTCCCTGCTCTGCTTCTTTCAGGGCTCCAAGGGAACAGCACTTAGTTCCCTTTCTTCCCTCTTTTTTTTAAAAAAAAAATTATTCCTGTTTCTGGAGGAGTGTTAAGGGGCCTGAAATCCCCCTGAAAAAAGGAAAAAAGAGAAAGAAAAAAAGACTTTTTCTGGAATTTTTCTTCAAAGCTTTTAGTGATCACAAAACCATCTGGTTTTATCAAAAGTAACACAGCCTGAGAATGCTGGGGTTAAGGCCCAGAAGTCCCTGTGGAGGTCTGCTTATCAAAAGGTACAAATAGTAGCCTGACACCAAAAGAGGAGAGAGAAAAAGGAAAGAATATCATGACCTGAGAAAATCAAATTGTGACACTCCATCAAGAGACCGCAGGTGTTCGAACCTCTTCTTCCAGGCTGTTACTTAAACAAATCCCAAACCAAAAAAGCTCCTAAATCAGAGAACTAATTGGCTTTATTCAAGAAGACATAAAGAAATAAAGCAAAAAAGCAGAGAACAGATTTTTTGGCATTGCTGATCTGTTGAAAAGAAAGTGAATCTCCAAGACAGGGCCAGGAAAAGCTCTGAGAAAGCTCTCTCTGGTAAAAATGCAGTCTGAAGTTTATTAGATTATTTCTGAAATACTCTGAATTCACTGAAATTCACTCAAAGTGATGGCTGTGGCTGCTGATCTTGAAATTAAAGATACATCTGGTCGTGATTCATGAGTACCTATGTGCACATCACAGCATTGTTCTGCTTTGTGCCCAGCTTGTCTTCTGGGGTAAATAACAAGGCAGACTGCCTTCCTCCAGATTCCCAATAAAGATGAAGAATGATGTCACTAGCGGTGGAATAAAACCTAAATAATCTCCAGGAAGTTTCTCAACAAGTAGATGGTATCCCAATGATGTTACTGGAGTAATTGTTCTAACTATTAGGAATCTTAATGATCATAGGAAAAACTCAGATCAAATAAATCTTGACTGTATCTTGCATTAATCACTCAAACATGCTGAGATGGGCTTTCATGCTCAAGTGCTATTTTCAGGATGATTTTACTCACTTCATAGCATTTGGTGTGAAACTTTATGCCACAGAGAATTTTCCCAAGCAGCATTATTGCCACTTTGGGTTGACAACTTTGAAGCTTTCCTTTAAAAGGAGGAGGAAAGCATTTCATGTAATGATAAAGGAAATAAAGCACTTCTATTTGAGGCTAAGTACAAATCACTGACTATGTAGGTTATTAAAAAACATGCTGTCTATTTCCTGCAAACTTCTAGGAGGAACAAGCTTCACATCAGCTTACTTTAAGTTACTACTCATCCTTTCTCCTAAATTAAACTGCAGCTATACTCGAACACACTTCTGCTTAGAACACCAGTTATAAGCAGCATTCAGGACTACAGGCATTCATACAGGCCAGTGCAATTCTACACAAGAATTCCAGTTCTTTCTCCAGGTTTTAACAAGTTTCAGACCAACCCACACCTGAACCCTCACTGAAATTTAGCTCAGCCGTTTTAGCAATTTCTTCATGCTATTGACTTAAACTGATTTACGCAAGATTGTCTTCATCCATGGGCAAATTTGCAAGTTTTGAAATCTGCAACAGACCCTGACAAGCCAGTATGGTTTTGGCCCAGCATTAGCAGACTTAGAAATAAAGATTGCAAATACATGGTCATCGGTAATTCATATGGCAGAAATACTTTTATCCATCCAATTTCACTTATAAACTATACCTGAAGTCAGGTTTACAATGGCAGCATTTAGTCAGCTGTCCCATTGGCTTTGCTGGTGAGGTGACTGCGAGATTAACAGAGCTTTAATAACATTTAAAAGTTTCCTAGGATCTCTGTAGGGCAGCAGTGCTGACAGCCTTAGGCTGAGCGCCCCCAGCAGTGGTGTTGCAGTGGGAAAATGCAGTGGGGTAGGGGTTCACTGGCATAAATGGTGTTGATATTGTTCATATCATCTGGCCCTGGGTTATCTGGGCAATTACACTGGAGAGAGCTCTTCAAAACAGCACATCCATATTTCCATAATCTCTCTTTGGGCTTTATTAACCTTTATATTTTTTACAGTAATTAGTTTCCAGTGCCTCATTTCAAACAGCGTATTTATAAATACACCAATACTGCAAAATTCTGCTGCCAAAACCTGGACATTCTCTTCATCTCTATGGCATTCAGCCTGCATTATTTGTCAAGTTAGAGTACTGCAAATCTGAAATACATCTGTACTGGAAACAGACATGACCCACGCACTCAAATCAGCGAGGACACACAACGTGGACAATTTGTCATGCCTTGTCAAGGGAAGCACGACCTGCTGGCAGCTGTTCCCACACTCATTGATACTGATCTCAGGGCTGCTGCATCACCTGGCAGGACAAACAGTGCCAGGCAGGCAGAGGCCCACAGCTACATTTCTTTAGAACCAGACTGAGATACGGAAGGACAAGCAGCAGCTGACATCACATATAGTCCAAAGCTAGCCCTGAAAGGAGCATGTGTATATTCTTAATAACCAGGTTCTACTGAGTAAAAGGAGATTTCTCAAATTCAGGAGCAAAACCTTTTTAAAAGTTTTCAACTCCTGGATTTGCCTCTTGGGAGAGCTGGGGTGGGTGGGTATTCGGTCAAAGAAGATTTTGGGGTTTTTTTCCTGTTTCTGGAGCAGCTGGGAAAATAGGTTTGCAGAGGAACAGCAAACTGAAGGGAAAAAGCAAGCCTTCATGACAAAGATTTTCTCTGAACCCCAGCCTTCCTGCAAAGGACACCTTCCCAAAAGCACAAAGGATGGCAGCAGACTTTGTGTTAGCTGTGATGTATGTGAGAGCAACATGAAGGACAAAGGGGGTTTTAAGTCTACGGTCAAATATACAGTGATCATCTGTCACTGAAAAACAATACAACCTGATAGTAATTAGGACATCAACGAAGCAACTACCTCCACTCACACCAAAAGGTGACTGGATACTGTGGTGATCCAAGGTACATTCATACAAAAGGAGGAGAAACAGAGATCCATTCATATCTCTGCCAGATAGATGCATTGCATAAAGCTATCTCTGTATCATTTGGATGTGTTCTTGTAGGTGCATCAGCACTCCCAGTTTTTCAAGCCTGGATTAGTATCTGGATAGATATCAATCACTAAGCACACGGTGCGGTACTTCAGTTTAGCATTCTCAAAGGAGGCCCTAAAAGTAACTACTTTTTTTTTCTTATCTACCATATGATTAGAAGATTCCTTGCATTTTTCTTTTGGGTGATAGCAATATGTAATTGCTGCACTTAAGTGAAATCAAAGCGTAGCTTTTAAAGTCAGTCTAGTGTATACATCTGACAAAAGTGAAAAGAATGTTACCTCAAGCCAGGCTGTTTGATTTTCCTTTCTCCTAGCTCACAAGATGTTTCACCAACACCAGATTGTCCTTAACCAGTACATAGAGAGAAACAACCCTAAAATATTGTCAAGAATATTTGCTGGCTCAAAATCTACTCATCCATCTCCACTACCACAATGAAGGTAACAAAGCAGGCTAATGATACTTAATTCCTCTACCTGAGGCATAATACTTTGGCTGAGCAGACTGGTAATAATTTAACAAGCTGTAATAAAAATCAGAGTATCTATCCATACACATCTGCCATAGGGGTCCCTGCAATAATGAAGACTTAGCACTTTGTATTCTTACCACAGAAAGCCCAAATATATATGTGTTCTAAAAGCCCACAATGTAAAGAGGAACATTTTATGTTCACAGAATCAGAGAAAGAGAAGAGGAGAAATGATGAGTGCTATAATTCATCTAAAGTATTATCTTTGTGAGTTTTCATGTATTGATTTTGGCAGAAATGGGATCAAACCTTGCTGCCACTTACAATGGTAAGAAAGTGTTTTGGTAATGCCTGATTAGGTTTTAGTGTGCAAAACAAAATTGCCAGGGTATTCTGATGGTTATATCCTACCACAGCACAGATCTAATAAAAAAAGGAATTATTAATATAGTAATAAAACAAGTTTTATCATCATTTTATCTCTGAAACAGTGGTTTTTACAAAAAAAACATCAAAGCCAAGAGCTCGGCGCTTACCCTGCAACATTCAGTGGCTGCTGGCTTGCATGGTCACAGAGATAAAAAGAGCTTGAGCAGGTCTGGTCTTAGTGACACTATTATCTGTTTTGACCTTTTTTACAATTTTTGTCAATGAAATTAAACTGTACTTACGTGAAATACACTGAAATCACACTTCAGTGATGTTCAGAAATCCTTTCTGTCATTTAGATTGCTTGGGTTTACTTTGCTTTGGATGAGACTGGTAGCTCTGCATGAAGAACCGCTTCAAACTTTGCTTAAGAGAAACACTGTAGTTTCTGTTACCCTCAGTTCGGATTTCCCAAGCAGTTTCAAAAACCACACTGAGACCTGTTTAAACAGAACACAAATTTTGTGAGAAAATACGAGTTAGAGAAATCCATGTCATTATGCTCAGTCATTACAGGTGAGCTCTGTCTTTGCCCTGGAGGGACAGAGATGGGTTAGCAGTTCCAACTGAGGTTCCAAGGTCTCAGCCATGGCTCCCATTTCCCAGTGGTATCCATAACCTGTCCTCATGGACAAACAGCCTGGAAAATGGTAATTTAAAAAGCACAAATTTATAGAGGCACAAACTGAAAATGGTGGCCAAGTGTTGGATTTTAAGTTCTCAGCTCTTCATATCTGACTGTGGCACTGACTTTAGCTTGAGTCCATAAGAGAGACAAGGGAGTATTTTGGAAGCACCTGTGCCAAACAGATCCCAAACACAGATGTCTGAGTCTCGGAGTGGCACTCAGTCACAACTTTAGCTCCAGGCCACAACTGTGCTAACAGCTCTGTACTAATGAAGGGAAACTTTCCCGAAGATTAGCACTGCACTTCATCCTCTTTAATAAAATATGTTCTAGAATTATTCATCTGGCACATCATAAAATATCTGGTATCCTTTAATTGTTTTTTAAAATCCGATAGCTGACAATGAGTTCATGATTAGCAATTTCTCTCTCATTTCTGTAATCACCCATACTGTGACTGAACAAATCTGAACTGGAAGAGGAAACAGTGCAAGGAAAACTGAGCAAATCCAAGAGATACCACCTCTGAGGCAAGAGCAAAGGGAAGAGAACAAATAAGTGAGTGAGGGAATGGACTAGTTTGTACAGCTGGTTTAACTTAAGGAATCAGGCCCAGACATCTCTGCACTGTTCCAGTGGCCATTTTTTCTGGGTTCCTTTGTTGCCACACTTGGGGATACAGATACATACAGGCAAACAGCAAGTGTTTCTTTTGCACCCAGAAACAGTTGCTCCTGGAAAAGCACAGTTCCAGTGTGCTGAGATGCCTTTAACAAACAGCTTTGTTGCTCACTATTGGACTCATACTACTTCCTAGAAATAGAAAACAGGGAGATATTAACAACAAAACCAAGCTTTTGGAGATGTCTCTTTAGCTATTATCAGTCTCCAAACTCCAGAACCAGATTTTCTTTAGCAGTCACCCAGAAGATAATGCAAGGAACTGTTCTTCTTTCACTTGCTTTTTCTCACCTCCTATTCAATAAAGTTCCTCCACAGTATCAAGAATTACTACTTTATACATAGTAATAGAGTAGGACCTGTGAAACAAAGCCCATTTCTCCTGACTGCCGGTTAGTAGCAACCAGCAGGCTGAGCGGATCTAACGGAGCTGGGCAAGCCCAGAGGATTATGCTGTACAGGAAAATGGGAGCTGCACTGCCCAGTTCCTGCAGGCACACTCAGCCTTTTACCTCCATACACTGCCCTACTAAGTGCCTGCTCCTGCCTGCTTTCCTTGGCTGCTTCCCCGTGCTCCAGGCTCCGATGTGGCTCCTCATCACATGGGCCATTTCCTGACCACTGTGCCTCTCCTGTAGGTAGAGCCAACAGGCTTTTACCAGCAGGACAATTTAAGGGGCTGCACAAACCCGCTTACCATTCCTTCATGTTTGGTGCTACACTGACATCTTGTGGCCCTTAACCCTGGTTAGGCTGTAAACAAGGCCAGCAGATTTCCAAATGGGTCAGCGAGGATGCAGTGACATCAAGTTTGGGAAAGTGGCATTGATTTCCTTCTTGGTTCCTATCCGTTTGAATTTGTGTTCCGATCTTTGTGTGCCCCATTCGGTAACAAACTTCTATGTTAAGTACTTCCAATTAAACAACAATCAAGTCAAAAGTAGAAACAAACAGACTGTAAAGCTAAACCAGAATTGCAGCAGGGGAACCCTTTGTGCAGATGGAAGCAACTTCTCTGAGGAAGAAAGAAGTCTGAGGAGAAAGCAGTCTACAGATACCTATTGCTTTCACATTCTGTTAGCAGGCAGGCCTTGTCCTTGGTTTTATAAAGCTGAGGTTTTAAATTGCTGTAACTATCTACACATTACTTCACCTGTTATTCAAGAAAATTTCCAACAAAACCATATAGCTGATACGATACTATTTAGTCACCATATTTAATGATCAACAGTAAGAATCAAAGCAAGAAAACCTATTTGGAAACAATGCCAGTAGCTGTATCCATGTATTAAAGCTGCCTGAAATTAAATCCTATGTGTGTTAAGAGACAGGACTGTCAAACTGTCACAATACACTCAAATGGAGGCTTTCCCTTATGATGAGTGGAGAAATAAAACCAGACACTATAGAGTTGGGCATAACTCCTTAACCCTAAATTGTTTTTTATACAGCTACAAACAAAATGTGAAAAGGCCTGGAGCTGAAACACAGTATGGATGATTCAGCAAGTATAAAGAATTTTGGTATTGGAAAACATGAGAGATCACGCTTCAATCCAGATTCACTCCTCTAAGCACTCATCCGCCTCAGCTGAAACAGGATCTCTGATGCTGCTGGGTAGGTCAATGCAGAAACATATTATTTAGGATGACTGGAGGTTCTCCTTGGATGCACTGAGCTTTGGAGGCATTGATCTTTCCTGTCAATTATTACTGTGTTACCTAACTAGCTAGATTAAAAGCTACAAGCTGAAGTGTTTCAGAGAAGCATCTAGAACTAAGGCCCCATGCCTTATTTACAAGCAAAGTATTGCAGCTAAAATAAATGGGATATTATATCAGAGCTGAAATAAATGGGATACTGAATTTAGGGTAAGGCAGAGAATCTTTACATGCATAGTTAAATAGCTAAATCCAAGTCAATCAATTTAATTTCATATTTCTATAACTACACCATGTAAAGGTCCTTTTATTATCTAGTAAATTATCATTGTATAACATTAGACAATTAGATCATCACAGAAGCAATGTGGGAGACACGAAGAGTCATAACTGCTCAAAGGGCTTCCCTATACAGAAAATAAAGGAAGATCTCACTGAAAAACATAGCCTAAGGGATTCAACTTCTTTTCTTAGAGAAATACTACAAGAAAACAAAATGTTTTGCATATTCATCATAGGATCTGGTGTAATCACTGGCAAAAAGGGACATTGCAAGGGGACATCTCCCCCTCCTGCAGATATCACTGGCTGTAGGAGGATACAGACTCCTGCACAGGACACTCCTGAGAATGGGAGCAGGGGAAGAAGGTAAAGAGAGAGAGGACTGACTTGACTGGTGGGCTCCAACTCAGAGCAAGCCCAAGACAGGGACAGAAGATCAGATTTGATTCGATTCAATTTGATTTGATTATTAAACCTGGTCCACTTGCTATTGTAGACAATCTGTGAAATAAATAAAAAATAAATGTCCCTATGAAATAAAACAGTCACATTCCTCCCCCAAAGCTTTGTTCTGTCTCTACCATGTCAGACTTCCATCCTTTATGGATCAGAACGTCCTTCTCTGGTCCAGTCTGTGTTTATTCATAGGCACCATATCTGCTCTTGGCTTTTTGTGCCAGCACACTCCTTTCACCCACACAGCTCTCCTAGTGTATTTATAGGCTGTTTCCATATTATCTCTCACCCTTCATTAGGCTCAAGTGAACAGACAAAGCCCTTCTAATCTCCTCTCATGAGGGTTGTCTATGCAGCAGACTGTGCCTATGTTGCTCCAGAGTCCTCTTGGCTTGCACTGTGGGTGATAAGAGTTGCAGCCAGGACCCCAGATGATCTCTCCAGTGGTGGCAACATCTCATTCTCTGCACGGGCAACACTTGTCCCCACTCAGGCTAAGGCATCATTCCCCTCATTAAGGGCTGTTCAGGACAGGCAAGCCCACGGGCCTCCTTTTCTTTAAGCTGCTTGTTTTCATTCTCTGTTTCTTCCTGAACCTATTATTCCAGATCTCAAGATAACTCTGCATGCAGAAGTACCTTCTAAACATTTTTTTTCTTCCCACCAGCACGTTCACTACTTGTCCTGGGCAGACCTTTCCCTCTTGCAGGTACAGCAGCCTGTCACATCAGATCCCCCTTTGTCACAGGGAGCAGTGCAAACCTGCCTCACCAAGGAGTCAGGAAAGGCTTCCTGTTCCCAAGACACTGCACACCTAAGGCACAACTTCTTCCTGATGAGCAATGCTACCACCAGCAAAAGCACCTCAGGCAAAGCAAGCCCGGCAGTCTAAGCGACGGGGATACTCAATGACAAAATCAGTGGGAACATGCTGGATGTGTTTGGGTTTCAGTTAAATATCCCATGTCCCAAACTCCTGCATCAAATAGAAAAACATGCTGTACTAATACTATTTTCTGGACTGAAGACCGTTTAAGGAATCAGAAATGTGGGTAGTGATCAGTTGCCACACATCATATTAGAAGAAAAAGCGTCAAGGACTTCCCCCACCAAGTTATTCATTGTTGTGTTTTAGTTTTGCAGCAGAAATAGCAGAAACTTCATTTGAATTTGTTTTAAAAAATAACTAAGTTGAAGATTAATTGTAACTAAAAAGGTATTTTCTGCAAGAAAACTTTCACTGGCAGACATATGAAATCAGAATTTGATCTACTATAGCCTTTTTTACTTATCATGTCTATGATAGCCAGAAATAAGGGAAAGAAAACAAATGTCAGTAGTTTGGAACATTTTCAAGGATGGAATTGGAACCCCTTCAACACTTCCAGAACTGGAAAGATGGCTTCTTTTCCTTCACTTGCTCCTTGAGGTCAGCAGACTTTTGTGGAGCTAAAACACGAGTGAGTTTACTGGGCAGCTGAGCATGGGATAAAGTTGGCAACTGGAACAAGACTTCAGATGCACCAAAAAATTCACTGTCATGCTTTCACACTCTGTTCCTTTTATACTACTCAGCAAACTCTGGCAAATTACTCTGTTGGATATAACCCTAACACAGAAGTTTCCAGCAGGTTCATGGCATCTGGAGCTGCCCTCTCTAATGACACTCAGCCACAGGGAATGCACTGGGAGGGTGTAAACACACTCCTCATCCCAGGCTGGAAGCCTTTGAATTCTGCCATCGGCAGACACGAATTAGGACAAGCTCTCTTCTTGGTTAGATAGGAGCTATAAAGAAAACAGAGAATCTGAGAAGCAAATCTCTCTCTGTTGGAGACAGCCGCTTCTCTTCTGTGCTCCAGGAAAAAAAACAGACAAGTAAAACTGCCAGTGTGCATAGAAGTGGCCCTAGTACTACACTAATTAAACAGGTTGTAGCAGGTGACAGAAGGACTGGTGGAAGAAAGAAAAGAACTGGTCTTGATCTTCAAGTCCAACATTATCTGCAATAGGGATTTAACAGTAATTCCACTCTTTAAAAAACTGCTGGAGTGACACATGTTGAGATGCTGTTATCTGACACCCACCAAGTCAACACAGCATAATCAGAGGCAAAGCCCACTCCAGTTACTCCCCCTTGCCCTCCCACCAGGGCCTGACCCAGGGCAGGTGAACAGTGCAGAAAGCAGACAGCTCTGCCTCCCACACAGCCAGCCCTTGGCCTCCCTCTCATGACACATCCATGGTGATGGGAGTGCCCCCGAAAATGTGAATTCTTCTCTCTGGGCCCAGATACTTGCAAAGAGAAAACTTCATCCCATCGTGTGAAAGGAAGATGTAAAAAGAAAGACACACAAAAAGAAGGCAAAAATTTTGAATCCCAGGCTCCCAAGGGAAAACATGGTGGGACTACAGCCATTAGAACAGACCAGACGAAGACAAGCACTTCATTAGGAGGGACAGACTCCCAGCATGGGCCACACCCAGAAGGTTACAAAGTGAAGTTGGATTCTGCAACTTAGATGTTTTTCAGCTTTGTGACTGTTGAAGAAAGCCAGACTAGAAGAAGAGCCATAGCATGAGAATATTTCAAGTCACAGGGATGTCAGCATTATCTGAAGTGCTACTGCTGGCAAACCTATCCTCACTGGCCTGTTGTGAATAATGAACAGAAACATCACTGAATTAACTCATTTGTCACCCACATTTAAACGCACCTCTCTATTCTTTTGGAGGGAATTAAAAATATTTTGATGAGCACTGTGCCTGTTCAAAACCAGTTCAACGCAGGGAGAAACAAATTACCACAAATAGCTCTTGTGACTGAAGTAGGATGCTTTGGAGAAACCATCTGCATAGCTTCAACCCTCAAAAAAAGGCCTTAGCATTTCTAAGGAAAAAAAAGATATAGCTGTGACTCTTTTATCCTGCTCAGTGTGATGTTCTGTGGCACAGTCCCTGGATCAGGTGTATGAACTCTTATGCTATGTCTTAACAAGACAACTGATGCCTAAAATATCTTTTTTTCAGTGATTTAATTTAAAAATATTTTCTTTTGAAATTTTCCTTATCAGCTTTTCTCCTGCAGAGATTTTCTTATATTTGCATTACTTTTTTAGCTTAATGGAAGCAAACTTCCTTGAACACTTTTGGTGATGCATCCATACTATTCTTACTGCATCTTGTTTAGTGGTGTCAAACTGTATCCTTACAGAACATGAGCCATTTTCTAGTCTAACCTTATTTATACTATTACAGCAAAAATAGTCATTTTAAGTATAAGAAATCTCAGCTCTGAGATAAAATAAAGCCTCAGAGTGAAAGGGAATATCAGTCTTTTTACTTATCCAATCAGGATATTGGAAAGCTGATACAGGTGACTAGTAGAATTTCCAACTTTCAGAAACTTCAGGTGATACTGAGGCTGGTGCAGTGGTCCCTGCAGTTGTAAGATGATGCAATGAAGACGAATGCTGCCTGCCAGCAGTGTGTCCTGGGCAGCTCCCAGCCAGTGCTACAACATGCACCGTGCTCTGGGAAATACACTGTGAAGCAGCAGGCTGAATGGAGTTTAAGAGACCACAGCTATGTTCCTTCAGAGAAGAAACCTGCAGGCATTTTATTTTACATGGAGAAAGCCTTGAGAGGTTTCTTCTGAAATGCTCTGCTGCAGCCACAAGAGCTGCCTGGAGCAGCCCACTCCACTTGTGTCATACACACCACTGCACACCAGCATCCTCCCCTGTCCTGCTAAGCAGCACTGAGGACCCTCTCAGCACCCGAGCAGGATGATCACCCCATTTCTTTTCCTTTCTCTTATGTATAATACATGCTGTAACAAGGCTATCTCCATGCTTTTTGGCTGCTACTCTTATTCTCTTGAAGTCAAAATGGGCACATGAGGGGAGCATTCATTGTCACAAAGCCATAAAATATTGGTTTTTTTCTTCTTTTAATACAGAATAATTTGGTTTTTCCTATGAATATTCCTACTGTTTTGATTTGATATTGGTTCTAATTGTTCCCCAGCTCCCAAAAAAATCCAAAGACTAACTGAGCTGGAAGAGAAAATATTTCTCTTTCTGCTACAGCTGGATCTGCCTCTGGGCAGGGTGGCACAAGTGAGTCAGGCTCAACCACTGTGCCTGCTGTCTCTGCCATGGATATTCAGCTACTACCCCTCTAGCTGGCAGCTTCTGGCACTCCTGAATTAACCAGGCCTAGCTAAAATAAGGCAACACAACTTTTCACTCTGTCTATCACTCACCTGGTTCCTGGTTAAGTATTTAATGTTTATTCCAGGAGAAGCTTAACCAGGATAAAATTGGGTAGAGCATATATGTCATCACAGAGGTAGCAAAGGATTTATTAGGTCAAGCAATATTGATTTCTGCCACAGTCATTTTTTAATCAAAAAATAAGATAGGAGATACCCTGAGCACCCTACACGGCTCACTCATTTTATTTTTTTTTTCCTGTGGATATTCTTTAAGCTATAGCAAGGGCAGTTAATTTTATTTATTTTTTTTTTAAAAAGGCCACTGCCCTGATTCACAGACTCTCATATTTCAAAGACCAGATTTAGCATAAATATCCTTAGCATTACAACCAGACAAAACCACCACGCACTTTTATTATGGAGGAAATTCTAACCAAAGTAGAAAACTTCACAGTTTTTTTCATTAAAGCACAAATGTTTCCATTTTATTCTTTAAATTCTTTCCACTTATTTCTTTTTTAGACAGTCAGCCCAAGAAGCCTCCTAATGATCACTCTAAAAATTGTCTCAAACACAGGGACGAAGAGCTCAAGGGGCTCAAGTTGCTGTTGTACAAACACCTAAATCTGTGCTAATGACCAGAAACTCCCTGGGAGTCAGCAGAAGGAAAGAGATGTTTTAGAACAGAATTGACTTTCCTGAAAATACTTTAGGAGAGAGGACACAGGCCCTGGAAGTGCTTATTGCGTTCTGGTGGCTCTTAAGTGAGACTTTGATGAGTTTTTGTTTGGTGCCTAAATCCAGCCCCTGTGGCACTAATCAAAACATGGACTGCAGTGAAGGAAGAGAACTTGGGGAGTGCCAGAGGGGTTCCTAAGAATAAAAGACTACTCCCAGTTCCAAATGACTGCTGTGGATGAGAAAACAATATTTACCTTCAAAAGAAAACTTTTCTGTTGCCTGAATCTCATGTAGTACTTTTCCCTGCTTCTCAATTCCAAGTAAGTATAGATTTTCTAAGCTAAAATTAATTTCCCTGGCACTAGCTATTCAGTGACTTACTCTAGAGTATTTTAGGATTAATCACCACTGTTTTCTCATGATGTCAATATTCTGCAATGGAATATGCATGAGGACGGCTTGACTCTTCTAGAAGTAGCTGTTTTGATGCAGAAAGTCTTAACCAGAGAACTAAACAGTTTTAAAAAGCCGAAGGGGCAAAGAAACCTTCTTTTAAAAGTTCCATAAGGTCATTTGAAAAAGATATCAATTTCAACTTTAACCTGTTTCTAAAAGATCCCAAAGAAAATCAACCCATACCAATTACTTCAATCTTTTCTTTCTGAAGTTATTAATTTAATGACAGTTATGGTACAAAAGTAAATGGTTCAAGTCAGAATTGTACCTCAGCTGACCATGTCCCTACCTATTAAACATGCAATGAACTTACTCTTCTGTCTCTTATTCTTGCACCTCTGAGCCCATAAATCAACAAGAAGCAAATTTAGGGCTGTGGCTTTCCACCACTTGAGCATAAGACCTGCACTTTGTTTTCTAGAACCTATGCAGCCTGGGGCACATCACATTATGCTGTCTTAGGAAAATGAAACCCAAAAAGAAATCAAAAAAACAATCAAACAAACAAGACCACCAACGACTTGTTATTGAGTGATCAGCTTGTGAGCCAGGAAAAAATATTAAGAATGTGCATAAGTATTTGAATGAATCCATGCACTCATCTCTGTTTTTCTCAGAGCTGGAGTGCAGCCATCACCTTCCATGGCTAAAAATAGTGTCAGTAGGCAGCTCAGAACAAAGCAAATCACCTTCTTCGGTTTTATTTAATATCTCCTGAGTGAGGGACAATTCATTCCTTTGAGATGGTACAGAAAATTAGTGGAATTATACCAGCAGAGAGCAGATAAGAATCCAAGAAAATTACAAAGGATTAAGTATAATCAGTTTGAAAGAAAGCCACTTAAATTACTTTTTCCTCCAGCCTTTCTTACCCCTACAATTTTAAAGACATGAAAAAAATTCTGCTGGTCATTGACCACAAAACCCTTAGCCCCATATTTCAGGATAATTTCTGTTTCCTCTTCAAAGTAGAGATTTCTATAAAAATTCTGTGTGTTTGATTACACCCAAGGTCAGCAGCAAAGTCTAAAAAAGCTGTCAACATACTAATGAAATCCCCAAACTTTGCTTTCTCCTTTGTAATCACCAAGGGCTCATCTCCACATCCAGTCAGCAAGATAATTGAATGTCATGGGTGAAAAAACACAGCCCTGCCAAGCTTCTGGACTGACCTTGAACTCTCTGGCCAGCTCACCACGTACAAGGTGGTGTTACCTCTTTCCTCTTTGTGTAAGTCCCAGAAGAATAAACTCTGAGTAAGCAGATCAATTTCCAGCCATCTTTCTCAAGCATTGCATAGAAAGATTCCACAATCTGAGTTGTATACTGCAATAAAACTGGCCTGAAACAATAGGAGTTTGAAGTCAATTTTGATATTAAGTTTGTTGAATCTGAAGTACATCATCATCTAATGCTTGGACCTGTGTTGTACTAAGTATAGATGATTAAATATATACATATATAGAGAGAGATTTTTTTATTTTTTTTTAAGATAGTACAATACCTCAGGCAATGTGTTTTTCTGCGACCCAGTTCTCAGATTTTCTTTATATTTCTATGAAAGTGTTATGGGCCTACAGAGTAAACATCATTATGCTTTCATCCACTTTACTTTGCCCAAATGGTGACCAATATAAATATTATGGACTCATTTATTAAGCAAGGTAGGTCATGATCCAGAAAGAAATTAGTAGCCATTTTTACTGTGCATAATGATAAGTCTACAGCTGTGGATCATGCAAGCTTAAAACAAGGCAGGCTGAGGAATGTGGTGCTCTCTGTTTCACACTGAGTGCTTCTGAGACACCAGCTACAATGGTTAACATCAAGAACCAAAGGGTCAGTTTTCTTTAGAGAAAACAATGCAAGCAACTTATTCCCAGTGCTTTTTTTCTGTTTCTTTTTAATGGGAAATTGCATTATTTCCTACCATCAGCCAGCTCAAGATGCACAAGATTGTCTGTTGTCATTTGTTTCTGTTTGGGTTCCTCCCAGGGCAGGGTGACAGCAAGGGCTAGTAATCATGAGAACAGAAGCCTTACTATTTTTCAAAATGCAACAGTCAGAGTTCAAAAGGCAAGAGGCACTTTTAAGATACCCAGGCTTAATCTGCATGCTCCCCTTGAAAGCAAAATTTGTAATTAAAGCTGGCATTTCTGAGCAGCCTGCTAGCGCTGGTCCTCTTGCTAACAAACAAAGGGGACATGCTTTGTGACACTGGCACACAGTCCGTGGGGAGGAGACGGTGCCGCTCCTGCAGGAAGCAACCCGAGGGATGTGTGGATCTCAGATGGCCTAGAGAGAGCCCAGCTGAAAGATGTTTGGGAAACAAAATGGTTATGTAGTAACAGCAGAGAAATAGGAGATGAAACAAGGGATTTAAGATCACTGCTTTGCTTTCCCACAACCTTTTCCTGTCACTTTGCCGTCCTTACATTGACTTCTATATAATGCAGAGGAGCCAATTTTTTATTTTTAATTTTTTGTTTTAATATTCTGAAAGTGAGAACTTGGAAGGCAAGATAACAGAAGAGCGACAGGATTGAATATTCAGAGCAAAACCTCTGCATGGGAGATAGAAAATAATTTGGTTCTCCAAAATCCTGTAATAAAGGATTAAGTAGTAAAATGCATCTGATTGCTATGCAGGTCATTTTCTCAGATAGAAGGATGGAGCAAAACCAGCTTTTTTTTTTTTT
>WAAG01000818.1:0-14624 GCA_013390105.1 Tichodroma muraria
AAAACCAAAGCAGTTCTTCCCCCTCCTCTCAGACTTGGTCAAAATGCATAATTTTAGGAGACCTCTCCAGACAGAGTTAATAAAATTAGCAAAAGTAAGTATTGGGCTTCCCCAGTGTTTCTCATGCTGTTCTGCCATATGCTTGCCTTGGGGATGGGGTTTGCTCTTGAGCTCTTAGTGCTGGTGACCCCCTCTTTGCCCAGATCAGGGACAGATACAGCAGAAACTGTCAGGAAGATGGAGGCACTGTTTTGGGCCAGAGTTTCGGGTTTGTTTTGTTGCTTAATCAAGGGCCTTAAAGAAGAGGCTTTTTGAGGGATTGGAGACATTTGAGCAAAACTGTGCTTGGTATCCTGTTATGGGCATGTGCATCAAAATGTGTTGAAATCTATTTGAAATGTCTTGCCTCTTTTAACAGGACAGGGACAATGATTTCTCATGATCAAGTTCCTTCCTTAATTTAACTCACACTTAATTTAAATAGTGTTGGTGATTAGCACCTTAACCTCTAGTTTGTCCTTACAGGATTGGAGGGTTTTCTGTTCACTGTTCAAAAAATAGGCTACTAAATAAAGACTTTTAAAAGTCTAGTTTGGGTTGTGGCGTGTGAAAGAATAAAGTCAGCCACTGTGTACGTGAATTTAAGGAATGTGAATGGAATCAGAATATTAACTGTTTGTAAGTCAGCATGCCTTCAGATGGAAAATGCCCCTGTGGAGTTTGCCAAAGCAAAGAGCTGGTGACAATTCCTGAGGAGCCTGTGATTCAAACAGTGGTGAGATAGCGGACAACTGCTGGAAACAGTAGCAGTCTGAGACATTTTTTTATTACTTCAAACAGTAGGCTGTGTATATTTTCTTGTCCTTGGGACAATATTTATGACTTATCTGAGCAAACGGTGTCCAGTAGTGGACCGCTGAAGCTGAACTTTGTGTTGCAACTAATTTGGGGATGTGCAGTCGGGATCCTTGCTGCTTCTGCCATGTGACATTCACCTCCCATCTGTTGGGGAGTTTTTTGTTTCTTTCTCTTATTGAGAGGTAAACCAATTTACTTGCTCCAGCACTAAAAAGCTCAGGAGATACTAAGAGATTTTAGATTTGCCTCAAATAATCAATAACATTTCTGAGAGTATTGATGTCCATTGAAATAACATGGGACAGGATGAGAACAGAGCTCTGCTTGGTTTGGTTTGCCAGCATACAGAAAGTAAAGTCATAAGAGGTGAAAAAGAACTGAATGTTTTATTGGTTTTATTTGTTTTTCTTTTTCCCCTTGCTCTTTTGAGATTTTAACTAGTAGATCAGAATATATGAAATACAGTAGAATGATGAAAGGGTGATTCAGTAATACGAATTGTTAGCTGGTTTTTGGATGGGTTATTTGAGCTTTACAGAATCAGTGTTTTGCATGCGTCCCCCTGTCTTAACAGGTGTTTTGTTTTACCATTTCAGACAGATGAATTGAGCAGAAAAGGTTAATGCTTTGAGTGCTGGAAGCAGGTGGTTGGCTTGACTATTTATCTAATTAGCTGCATGTTGGCTGTTGTCCTAGCAGGTCTGATTTTTCCTAGGGAGGCAGCATAGGAAAATATGCAGAAACTTGCTGTAGCAGGACTAATGCAAAAATCAGCATGATCTAAACTTGTCCTTACAGACAAATATGATCTTATTTGGTTTTGATTAAAAAAATTATCTACTAATACTTTATGGGTGTTTGCCCTAAAACAGAGAATGCTTGCTTGTTCAGGTGAGCTTGAGTGTCAAAATAATTTTTTCTCATACTACTTTAAGTAATTTTCTCGTGGAAATTCTCGTGGTTGTTAGATGCTAACCCACAAAGAGCAAAAATAGTATTGGTGATTTTTCTTTTTTGTCTGTATTCAACAAAGCTCTCGTTTTTTTACACTGAGTTCTGTTGTAATTCCTATGTCTGTTTAACATGCATCTGCAACGATTGATGGTATACTGAGGTTTTATTGTGGCATATTTAGTCAAGGCAGGTTGGGATACTACCAGTGCAGTACAGCAGTTCACATTTGGCATTGTACACCTCAGCTGCTGACTTGACCCTTGGTGCACCACTTTTGGGAGGGACATGAGCATTGACAACTGTTCCTTTTGAATTTGACTTTTCATCCAGATTTTTTTCTTTACTTGTAAAATTTTCTTTTTAGCTTTCAATGAAAAAAAAGGCAGAAACACAGACCAAGACACAGTTGACCACAAAATTGTTTCATTCCAAGTATGTGTTCGAATTTGAAACTTTCCTAAGAGATAATGTCTGGTAACTACTTTTAATAGGATAAATAGTCAATTTTTTTCATGTATTGGTTTTACAGCTCCAAGCACAATGGAAACTGACGCTTGTTAGTGCCTCCAGCTACCAAATATTCACCAAGAAATTTTATATGTGTTTACTTCAAGTAGGAAAACCCCTATTGTTTTGCTTGGGTCTGTTATATTTTATTAGCATAACCTCAAGGGAAACTCAGTAGTGAAGAGGCAGAGGCTCTTTTTTTACAAAAGTACAATGTCAAATAAAATTGTCTAAAATATAGCAAAACTCATTGTAGAAGCAATCTGTGATTACCTCAATCCAATTGGGTAGCATGGATTTTTTTCCCTAAATACTTCATATGCCTCCGATTTTTATTTACTCTCTCCCTGTGCCTTTTTAATGTAGCCCATTTTCATAATAGAGGTCTAGTTTGTATGCTTTTCCTTATACCAGTCATTAAATAGGAACGTTTACTTTGTGGAGCTGTCAAATTGATACCTGCAACTCCAAAAAATGAAGATGAGTGAAAAATGTTATTTAGAGATGGAAAAGATATAACGATGGGTGTATCCTAAATACAATTTCTTTTACATCTTTTCCGAAAAGAATACCGTGTTTAATTAGAACCCTACCAGATTACCAGAATACCTTACCAGACTGTAAAACTTATTTTACAAGAAAAGCTGCAAGAAATGGGATTTTTATTTCAGATTGCTCTTAGCCTTATATACTGCCTTTTTAATATATAATATCTGAACTTGAAATTATTCTTTCATGTATTTCTTCTTTTTGTATTGTTTTTCTTGCTATTAGTAGGAGCTCTCTTGTTTAGCCAGTATTGGACACATTTGCTAGCTTAGCTGGACTGAACCAGAAAAGACGTTTAAGCTGTTCAAAGGGAAGGACCAAAAATGGGAGGATTTTTGAAATGGATGAACTTTCACATGAGAAGCGGAAGCTACGGTTCTTTTGTTTTTATATGTATAAAGTTTATGTGGCCTCTTTTGGTCCTATAGCTTGTAATTGCATTTATAACCTGTGAATTTGACTGTTTATGTGTACATGGATATAACACATATATACCTCAAGCATTATAGAAAACAGGTCAAATGTGTTTTTGCACAGGCTTTATTTTGACCTTCCTTCTATGGCTCAGTAGAGTTTCTTCTAATTTAGTCCTGAACTAATACAAATTCAATGTATGGTAAACCTGGAGCTTCAGGATGTGGTAACTTTGGAAGATTCACTATCACAGCATGGTCTGGGTTGGAAGGCACCTTTAGAGGTCACCTTGTCTGACCTCCCGCAATGAACAGGATTGTCTTAAACTAGATCTGTCCAGCCTGTCCTTGAATGTTTCCAGGGATGGATCATCCACCACCTCTCAGACGACCTGTTTGGTTTAAAACCATTACCCTGTGTCCTATCGCAGCAGGTCCTATTACAGAGTCTGTCCCCATCTTTCCTATAAGCCCTCATTACTTTCTGGAAGTCCTCCCTGGAACTTTCTTCTTTCCAGGCTGAACAACCTCAGCTCTCTCAGACTTTCCTTGTAGGAGAAGGTGCTCCAGACCTCTGATCATCTTGGTGGCCTCCTCTGGATTTGGTCCATGTCCTTCCTGTGCTGGGACCCCAGAGCTGGATGCAGCACTGCAGGTGGGGTCTCTCCAGAGCAGAGCAGAGGGACAGAATCCCCTCCCTCGCCCTGCAGCCCACACTGCTTTGGATGCAGCCCAGGATACAATTTGCTTCCTGGGCTGCAAGAGCACATTGGTGGTTGAAGTTCAGTATTTCATCCTGCAGCACCCCCAAGTCCCTCTTGGCTTCCTCTCATGAGGAAAGGGATTATTTGCTTTGTATTTGAAATACACTGGTTTTCAGTGTTAATGGCATAATGCAGTGTTAAAATATCTCTTAAGCAACATGTTTTTTAAGTCAACAGTTCACAGTTTTTACATCAAGCAGTGCATGCTCTTGGTTTTGTGGTTTCCATTTGTATTTCACAAAAGACACCAGTTAAGCATGCTTGTTGCAAAATTTTTAAGTAAAGCTATTGTGAAATGCTACTTAACATATTACAATTATTGTAGGAAGGACATTTAATAAGGCAGTTATTGCGCACTCTGTTGTTGTTATTCTTTACTGGTGCTGTGGTTGAGATGCAGTGAGCTGCTCTTGAATTTCTTGTGACTGTTGCTCAGAAACCGCATGCTAAGATGACATTGTCATATTCTAAGAAATGGTCAGGGAGTATGTTTGGATTGAGGAGAATGGGCTGTAACTGACTTCCTCTAACGTCTTAAATGATATTGCTTACATAATAAGGTTTCCAGCTGGGAATCACTGCTTGGTGCAATATTTCCATGGGAAGAGAACACAGAATTGCCCCATTTCTTTCTCTTTCCCCTGCTCCCTGCTGGGGCTGTTGTGGTGACACAGCTGCTACCAACTTCACCCCTTGCCAGAGATGTGGCTTTGCTTTGTGGCCTCATGGGCAGATGGCAGGTAGCAGGATGGACAGAGGGAGCAGCTTTATTTTGTCTTCTCAAAATATGCTTCAAGTAGCTTTAGTTGTGGTGTTGCTATGTGTTCCTTTCCCACCTTTGTCTTTCCTGACAGGGACATGCACCTGTCTGCAGCCTTGGTGCTCTTTTGTTAACCTTTGCCTACTGTCTGGAGGATTTGAGGTTTGCAATAGAGTTAGAAAACCATTACATCACTGTTTGTGGGATTTTTGTACTTCTCCGGTGCCGATTTGTAGTGCTTTTCTACTTGGTTTGTAATTTTGATATATTTGTAATAGGAAGAGGCAAACCTTTTCAATAAGAATATTTTTCCTTACTTTTACTTGAATGATAATGAGAAGCTTGCAGTATGTTTTAACAAGGCTACCTTTTTCTTAGAATTGAGATCTGAAGTTGTGTAATTGGAGGTTTTGTTACTGACCCACAGTAAATTTGGATTGTGTTGTTTTTTTTCCTTTGGTTGACTTTTTTTTTTTTTACAGGGACACTTATCTATAGCAGTGATGTGGACACACTGAACCATTAGCCCAACTGTCATTTATTCAACTGCATAGGGATTCAGTTTGCATTTCTCAGGAAGAATATATATTGCTATAGAATATATATTGCTATGTATGTGAATGCATACAAAAGGCGAGTATGGCTAGCAGCTATTACAGGCTGATTTGTTAGAGTTGTAACATGTGTCTTGGTGTTTGCTATTAAGAGACAGGGAAGACTGAGTTAGAACCTGAAATCCAAGTTGAGTCTGTTTGCAAAACCTCTTATTAGTTGAGTGATTTCACTTTATCTTTGACTACTGCACTGGATCCCACATAGGAATTAATGGCACAGTGCAACAAAACTTGATGAAAGATCTGGGGAAAGTGATTATATTTTGGAAAAACTCTTATGGTTTCATAGGTGCATACTCTCACAAGTAGAGCTGTTTTCCAGGATATCCCTGCAGGTAAGGGGATAAAAAATGTCATATTATTAGATGGGGTTGGTGAACTTGAGTTATACCAGCAGTAAAAATTATTTTGTTTGTACTTATATATCTCAGTTAACTGTCCAAGAACTCTGAGACAAGTATGGAAAAAATGCAGCCATCTTCAGTTACAGCAGCTCTCCATGCCTGCAGATGAACAGCTCTGCTTCTGGACCTCTCCTTACTGAGCTCCTCTACAAGGCCATTGTTCTGTGTCATCCTGTATAACCTTCAGTCCTAAAGATTGAGAGGAGAGCTGAGAACATAGGTAGTTCAAGGGCATTATTCAATACCTTAACATTGCTTCTGGCACTTTGTCTCTTAGGAATTCCAAGGCTTTACAACCTTGAACCTAGGTATTAGGAAGGCTTAGGTTAAATCTGGATTGTAAGGAGTTTGTATCATAGATGACGGACAAGAAAATACTCAAAAAATAGCATAGGACCATTGCTTTTTCTAGTGTGTTTAAACAAACTGCTTTAATTAAATTCCTGAAACTTAAATATTTCTTTAAAATTAACTTAAGCCAAAAATGTTTGTTTATAGTTTTTGATATCTGATATAATTATGTTGAATTGTTTTGTTCAGGGATATTAGCATCCCGAGCAGGTTGAGAAGTTAAGTAAGTACAACTGGAACATACAAGTATGGATCAGTAATTTCTAAGGTCTCTTGTGGGTTTTCCTTATCAGAGTTGGTTGTGTTCTGAGCAGTGCCCCATAGCCAAGCGATGACTAACACAAATAGTCCCTCTTCACTGCTGTAGGTGATCCAACTTCCTTGTTGCTATTGTGTGTGCAAAAAATAATAGTTCCTCATGCAATTTGAGTAGACTTTATTTGTTGCTTTACTCTCTCTGCACATAAGCACGGGCTGTTTGTGCTGATCTGTGCATTCATAATGTCCATAGTTGTCTGCAGACAAATACAGCATTTGGCAGTTATGGGGTGGAGAACCCAATAAAACCCCAAACCCAAACAAACCAGGACCAACAAACCCGAAAAACAAACAAACCAACGCTTTCTTAGAATAAATCATGAGTGGCCTGGACTGGAAGGGACTTTCAAGATCACCTAGTTCTAATCCCCAAGTTCGTCTTGTAATGTCATAATTAGAATAAATACTGCTACATCAAGCACTACAGATTTGTATATTACTTTAAAAATGTTTTTATATGTAATATAAAAAAATACATGTCTCTCTGTGTGTATATATATATCTGTAAAGGTTCCTAGTTCTGTAAAGGTTCCTATATCTGTAGAAGTTCCTAGAGGATATTGTTGTATGTCTCTTTGAGATCAAATTTTTACATTTTTTATCAAAAGTGGTGTCATTGGGAAGGATTAAGGCATTACATTTTTAAGCAGAGCGGTTATGTTTGGCTTCCACTTTCTTATGGATGTAAAGCCAGCTTTATTCTGTGGAAGTTATGTGACTAACTCTGACTCTAAGGAGTTAATAATGAGGAGACCAAGGACCTTCCCACTGCACCTTCCAGACTTACCTGGTGGCCTTGCAAAAGGAGATATTGGGATGATAAGAGCCACAACAGTAGGAAACATGGGTAGCTTTGTCAGCAGTTACAATTAGCATTTTGTTAAGGCAATTTCCAGAGAAGTCATGTGTAAAACCTAAATTGCAAGTCAAATTCACACTCAAAATATTTTCCCATAAACAGATACATGACTTTTGTTGTTAGGGGTTACTGCCTCGGGAGTCATTATGAAATTTGCATCCTTGTTTAACTCTCAATTGAAAATATACTCAGAATATGGAGGGGAAGGAATACTGATAAGGTGTATACAAAATCCACTAGGAAGTACTGCACCTATGCCCTAATGTTGAATTGAAGTTGTTACTCTGTGTTGATCTAAAGTTTGATGCTAATACTTGAAAACTGCTAATGAAACTTCCTGGCACCAAGCTGTTCCATCCTGTTTGCTCACTTATGCAAAAGAATCCCAGATAGCTTACAGATGTTCCTTAGTAAAGACTGGAAGCAAGACATTGAAAAATCCCCATTCAGTCACTTCTAGAGAGGCTTGGTATGTTTGACACAACCATATTTTCTAACATAACGTGATCTCAGGGTAAATTGCTGATGTACTTAACAGCTCCATTTCTGGTCTCAAGGTAAAATTTTCTTAGAAGATGCAGACTTGACAAACCTTCTGCTCCTTAACTCCTAAGTTCCCCTGACTGTTAGTGCAGAAACATGGGAAAAATTAGCCCTAAACTGTCCTGTCAAATTAAAAGCAGCATTATTTTTGTTGGTTTGTGGAAGGTAAAGCAGGCACCCTGGTTCATCAGTGTTTATCTCATGCCAAGGTGATGGATGTCAGGTGATCCCAGGAACATATTTATGTGAAAAATGTCAGGTCTCTGTAGTCTGTGATGTTCTTTACTCACACTGAATTATTTTCTGTAAATGGCAACCATGAAACGTGTTTTAACAGAAATACTGAGGAGATTGTGATAGTTTCTTCTATGGTACCAATTATATAGGAAAGTTTTAGATTTTCTTACAAATCTCCTGTCATTTGCTCTTTCTTGTTAGTAATTACACAATTTTCTTCATAAATTTTTTATGTATGGTGGGCTTAGAAGATGGATGGCTTTTGCTTTACATGGATTATGGTAAATCTGTGAACTTCTACGCATTTTTAGAAGATAAGTTTCTTTAAACATGATGGATATCAGAATAATTGGTTTTTAGTTATGATGTATTGGTAAAAGATTCTTTTGTGTGTGTGTGTGACCACAAATGCTTCTAGTTGGGAGCAGGTGATTTTCCTTGTAACTCTTCCCATAAAATGCATTGAGGCAGGTTTTTTGCTAGATCTTTAATATGTAGATTATCTAATACCTAAATATCTAACAGTTTTAAAAAATCAAGTGTGGACAAACATTTTAATAAGCGTTTCTTTTCTCTTTGTATTTCATGTCTTCCGTTACATCATTGGGGAGCTATGCTAACATAAAACTCAGCATGTAAAAATACAGAAAAAAGAGTAAATTTCAAATAGGAATGTGAACAGCTGCTTTGTTAGACACAGACTGACTTAGGCGGAGAGAAAAAACCTAAACCAAAGTAATTGTGTTTTGCTCTTGAAGTGTTTTACTGTGGCACCACCCTTTTGCCTGGAGTCTGTTGAGCTGAAAACTACCCTGCCCCTGGCTCAACGAAAACATTTCTCTTTAAAATGGTTTAAGACCTGTTACTTCACCTACATCAGACTTAGCAGAGGAAAATCCTGTAGTCAATTTTCTTCCACTCTTTCAAGCAGTTCTTTGGGCTTCTATAAAACACAGTAAAGGGAATGAAAGTCTGTAAAGTGAAGGAGTGAGGTCACTCTGTAGGTGTCATAGCGGGAAATCTGTTATATAATTTCAGACCTAAAGCTTTGGTCAGTACCTGTCTCTACAGTCTGTGTTGGTGACAACTCCTTTTTCTCATAGCTGCAGATGTACAGCTCTAAAGCATATTACTGAATTTCCAGAATCAAGCACTCAGAAATAAAGATAAGTATGAAGAACAGCTACGCAGCCTTGTTTTTGTGACAGTTCTTACTTGGTGATTACTTGCTGGTGTTTGCTAAAGGTGTTTGGTGTTTGTAATGGTGTTTGCCATTTTCAGTGCTGTGATTCAGCTTCTGTGGCACATTCTCAGGTGCAATTTACTGGTATCTAATTATTTTTAAAACTTGAAAACTCTTGCAGAGGGCATGATTTTTAATGTTCTTATGTTTTTTCCTTACTTTCCATCTCTGTAACATGCAAATGCTTTACACAAATGGTTTAATTTATTTATTCTCTGTGGTCAGAGCTTCATGGTATTCCGTGTTTCTTAGTGGAAACTTAGCAATATTAGTTTGGAAACATTGGAAACATTGGAACTTTGGAAACTTAACAAATGGGAATAGGGTCAAATGTATTGCCAAGCTTAGTCATTCTGATATGTGACTTCCACAGGTTTCAGGCTTCTGAACCTTAAGATGTAGCCGTGACCTTCAATGCCCAGTGTGTCTTGGTGAAAGTTGCTTGTGTAAGTCAGACAGGCTCCACCCAGGGTAGTGTGTTCTAAAAGCAATATAGGTACAATTGGCAAGTTATAAGTGAATCTGGAGCAGGACCACCCTTCAAAACTGGGTTGTGGGTGGGTTTTGTTGTTGTTTCTGGGGAGTGGGTTTTTTTTTTTGAGGATTATCAGGGCTCTTCACTAGGACACCATGTTTCCTCCTTCTGGAGAACACTAAATTGTGTTTGCCATGACTGTTAAAAACATAGAAAGTACAGTTGCTCTCATTACACAAACAGTGGAAATTGATCTTATCCAGTATGGGGTGAGATGGGAGTCCTGGGGAAATTTATGAGTCTGTGTAAATAATTGTGTTACAACTGCACCAAGAGGAAGTATTAATGTGTGGGAGCAGCCTCACTTCTGACATTTTTGCATTTTGAGTCTTTGACTTTGCAACCTAAATAGCGTGTTTTGCCCACAGTTTCGTGTGCGTTGTTTTCTAAGTCAGAAAAAAACCCCAACAGCAATTTGTTACATAATGCTGCGCTCCATGCATCACTGGAATGTCTTTTCCAGGCTGCCAGGGTGGTTGCTGTTGCCCCCAGTACCGCTCTCTGGTCACCTCTGCCCTGCGTTTGTGCTGCGCAGTTCAGCTATTGCTTGAACAGTTTGGAGTCCCTGAAAGCAGAGGCAGCAGAGGCTCACTGCCGGCTGACTGGGTGGCCGGGATGCAGCCTGCTGAGTCCTGGAGTTGTGTTTGGAGGGGAAGCTGTCCTACCTGGCTGGGCTCAGTGCAGTCAGCCTCTACTGGGTGTTCAGTCTTATTCTTGAAAGAGAACTGTGAAATCACAGAGAGTTAGGATTTCACGCTGGAGTTTCCAGAACAAATTAGATGCTGTAAAAATTACAGTCCACTGGAAAGGACAGTTTTTGAGCTTAAAAATAAGGTATTAGCCAGCTGGTAGAATACTGTTTGTAAGCAATCTGAAAAATAGAGCAGCTGACTAGTACTTGATTTGAGTTCTGTAATCCCATTTTTTTTTTAAATAACCACTGATAGAATAATTATATTTTTACAAGGAAGAGGGCCAAGAGGTACAGAGATGTCAGAGCCTCTCTGGCCTCTCCTGCTCCTCATCCACACCCCAGTGACCTGTGAACCCAAAGGTTTGACAGGTGGTGGATGGAGATAGTGGGCGTTGTATGTGTTCTTGCAGATGGAGGTGTAGTTAACAGGTACACTTTGTTTACCAAATGTTAATGGTTTCTTGAGGAAATAATTCTGTGCCTTCTGGGGCAATTTCATAACTGAGTGGAATAGTTAAAGCTCTACAAATGGCATTTTAAAATGGTGTTTCATTATAACTAATGAATAGGCTGGCCAACTGATATTGCTCAGGAACAGCTATAGCCCCAGTGGCCAGAAATGTGTCTGTAAAGCTAGTTTTTTTGGTCCTTGAAGATTATAAAATAGTTAAAGAAAGTGCAGTGGATTCTGGGTGTTCTTTGAACTTTTAAAACAGTCGCATTATTTTTAAGGATGAAATTGAGAAGCACCCCCAGTCATTTATCACTGCCACTTTGCAAATGGAGATGATGGAAATGGCTTAGCTTTAATCAGAAAAATTAACTATTACTTGATACACTTACCTCAGTAGTTGTAAGGACAACATTTAATACGTTTTGGGCTTTTTCTGCTTCAGTTGCATGTTGGTGTGGAAGGCTCACCGAGCTTGAACAATGAAAGAAAAATCTGTCTCACCTTTCACAAGTTAAAGTTTAAACAGTGGGGGTTAACTATCTACAGACCAGGAGAAACAAAGGCCTTTTTTTAGCTTTGCACCTGTCAAGTGCTGGAAGTAATTGCTGTTCTAAAGCAAAACACCCTGAACACAAGCTGTACAGCAGCTGCCAAGCCCAGAGTGTGGGTGTATGCAGGTAATTGGGCTGAGCAGGTTGAGGAAGCAGAGCTTTTGGTGTGTGGAGTTGAGATGTGGTTTGTTGTGTGGGAACCATGGGATACAGGTGTGATGTTTGCATAGGAGGCAAGAGCCCGAGTAGTCAGGAAGGGAGTTTGTACTCAGGTGGGAGGCAGGGAAAGCCTGGCTTTAACTTGAGTTGAATATGACTTAAAGTGTTTTTCCAAACGTCTTGTAAGAGGCAGGAAGCCTCTCCCCTCATGGACCCTCCCTCAGTTATGTCTTCAGGTCAGAGGTGTAGCCACTCTCCACACTCATGAGCCGTGCTAGAGAAGGTTTTCTCCTGTCCCATGTAAGAGGAATGAGAGAATTACACCCTAACACTTCTTTGTAGGTACGAGTTTGTACCCTTGTTTTGCTGAAATGAATGAGCCATGTGGCTCTTCTATTCCTAGAAATCCATTATTGAGCACTTCAAAATCTGGAGGGGATAAAAAAGGTGCAGATACTGGAATTTGAATTGAGTTAAGTCACCCTAATTGGTGAAGGTTTTAAAGACAGAAAGGTTTTTGTTGTTTTTTTTTTTTTTTTTGTGATTTCCAGATGTTTCTGTGTCAGTTGGAGTAACCCATTAGTACTGAGTGAAAATCTAAAACTTAAAATGGTGGGACTGGTAATATTCTACAAGTGATGGGATGAAAGCAGAATTACCTCCAGGATTCCTTAGTTAAGGCATGTGTTTGCAGCAGCTTTAGCTTTATCCTAATTAATTTTGATATTTAGCTTTTTGCATAATTCATTTCCTTGGTCAGTACAGGTAATTGGAGGATGCTTGTACTTTTCATTGTTTAAGGAAACAAAAAAGGGAAATTGTCTGATAAATCTGTTGTACTTGCTTACACTAAACAAGGGCAGTAGTAACCTGCATCAAGGTTTAGCATGGAAATAAGCCATTAGTCCCCCTTCCTACACAGGGCTTGTTTTCTTTTTTTCCTTCCTATGTAAAATTACACTACTTTAGTAAGCAATGAAACATTTATTTATATAGTCCGAGAGCACCTGGATCCCTAAAGCGAGGTGGCCCAATAAATATTGGTTCTCCTTGTGGAGTTTCTTGCTGTATCTTTTAAAGCCTGACTTCTAGGATGGACAAAATAAAGGAAACTGGGTTTCAGCTTTTGTGACAGGAGGTGAGGAAAAAAGGGCAGCTGTGCTCTCTGAAGGGTTTTTTAGCTGTAACTGCTAAATAACCCAGCTATAGGTTATTTGGGAACAAGGTAAATGTTCAAGACTGAGAAATTACAGTTATTCTGGTGCCTGGCTGTAGCTTTATTTGGTAGGCTTCTTGGAGCATCTTCCATGGAGTAGTTGATCTTTGAAGCTATCATGAGTTTTAGGAATGAGGACACTGAGAGAACTATGTGAGATCTCGAGAAAGAAAACTGTATTTATGTACTTAATTGCATTTTGTATAATCAGCATCTAACAAATACTAATGAAATGAATCTGCTATGTGAGGAAGGAAAGTATAATCGGTTTTGTTTTAAGAGAAGAAAGGCATTAGAAGAACTGACAAGGTTCTCATAGGAAGCTGGTGGCAGGTGTAGAAAATCTGAAAAAAAAATAAAAAAAATAGAAACTGGTTTGCAAGAGTCCCACTGCAGTTCATTATGCAGTAACATTAAGGTTTTTCTGCTCTTGTACGTGCAGGAGCTTACAGCCAAATCCAGTCATGTTTTTAAGACTGAATTGTATTGTTTATTCTTATTTTAAAAGAAAAACAAAAGCACATAAAAGATTTCTTTGTCTTTGCTAACCTGTATTGAAGGATCTTGAATTTGCTTCATGCTAATAAAAAGCCAGTGTCTTTCTACTGCAGGTAAAAGGCTTGCTTGCATAGTGTTTGTTTTTGTGCTAATCTTGTTGAGCTGGGAGTTAAAGAGATACAAAAAGCTCTATGTACACTTACAGAGGAGCACAGAAGCTTGTGCTCTTGCTGTTTTGTGCAGCCACGTGCCTCTGTAGCTGTTTGCACTTACATCATCTGTTTCTTCTTGCTGTTTTAAGTCAGATTACTGGCTTTCCTTCACCTGTAGGATGGGGATGCTGTGTTTCAGTATGTTCGTGCAATTCAAGGATGCTGCAGTGCTGCTCTGCTTGCTGCTGTAGCTCAGTGCCTCAATGCAATGAAGTGAGGTGTAAAGCCCCATCACTCCTAATCTCATCATTCCTGGTTGACTTCTGATATTGTTGTGTTAAAGAACTCAAAGGTGGGCCCCTTTTCCAAAGATTTTATATTTCAGTGCCAAGTTTATCTGGGTCTAGGACCGTACTTTCAACTAGATATGGGTGAGGCTTTTTTCTCTCCTCATTCCTTGTCTTAGGACTGTGTGACTTGTATGCACCATTCTTGTGTTACAGTAGTAATAGGCAGCCTTGCCTGTACACTGGCAATTTCACTGCACCAACTCACAATTTTTGGTTATACAGATAAAAAATAGCAGTTGGTTATTGAGTTTGAATTTATGGTATTGAGCACTTCATGTTTGGCTGTTTCCTACTTGTTTTTCACACAGAGAAATTACCATAATTGTCAACTGGTCTTAATCTTTCATACCTGTAACAGTGTAGGTCTTTCAGCTCTGTGTGCTTAGAAAAAGATATATTATGTACTGTAAAGTGTATTCTGTTTGTTCATTTTTTTACTTAATAATGACAGTCTGAGCACTCTTAAGTGATTCTTTGCAGGTGTGTGGTTATAATGCATGGATCAGTGGGGCTTCTTTGGTGTTCATCTTACTCAATGCTCTTTTCATTGATGTGGATGATGGGATGAAGCTCATCCTTACCAGGTTTGCAGATGACACCAAAGGGAGGAGGGTGTTCGATGGCACGGCAGCCTGTGGTTA
>WAAG01000835.1:0-11061 GCA_013390105.1 Tichodroma muraria
TAGCAAAAAGAAAATTTAATTGATTGGAGCAGTATTGCATGCTTCTGTTGAAGGACTTCATTTCCCTGTATCAAGTTTGTTCTAATGAGGAAAATACAATGAAACAGTCTGGAAAAAAAAAAAAAGTCTCTGAGGAGTATCAATTTTTCCAAGGCCTGTAAAAAATCAGCACCTACAAACCCAGAAGGAAATAAATGTACCTCTTGTTCTCTGCAATTAAGAGCACCTTGCAAAGATTCTATGTCATAGCCTACGAACTGGTCAATCTCAGTGTTCATACACAGGAAATACACAGGTACATGATGGCACAGGGTATCATCCAAGGTGACTGAAAGGATTAGATCTGCAGGTAAATTCCTATCTGAGATTTTCCTGCATGTTACCAGCCAAAGTGCCTCTACCTTTTGCAATAACTGACAAAAAACACACTGGAGAAAATACAAGATAGTTAACAAAAACATGCTTTAAGATTTCGTTTATAAGTTCTGTCTTGCACATTCTACAATACATGAAAGAGAATTATTCTTCCAGAACAAATCACTGTGTAGCATCAAGTCCTGAGGAGCTTCCTAACTCATTGGTTCACCTTGCTTGAACCACACATCTTTGCAATTGTTGTAATAAATTACAGAGTGTCCAAATCTCTTTAAAGGCAGCTCATGTGAAATAAGGATGCACTGTATGTTGCATCACCCTTTACTTGTTTAAATAGGGAAAAATAAATGGGAAAATAATAGCAGTGGACTTGGATCTACCAACTATATCCATCATCCATATGCACCTTGACAAATTTTAGCAGTACTGACCGGCATTTTCTGAAAAAAACTCCCAATGTATTAGTTTTCCCAGTTTAGACATTTAAAACACCATTTCTAAAAAGCACTTCAATATGATTTCCATTTTAAAATCTCCTAGACCTCATTAAGATCACAGTCTTTGTTTCTGGCTATTGAGACAAGTCAAATAAAGCTGAGACTCCTCATTATAAAATATTCTGCCAAATAAAACCAGGCATGAAAAACTATCTATAAACACAACTTCCCACATGGATATGATTAACAACCAAGATGGAAGTGTTTCTTGTTGTCAATAACAACTTCTAGTAATGATAAAGATGGGCTAATATAAATGGAACAAAAAAACCTTTGGAGCAT
Organism: Tichodroma muraria; assembly: GCA_013390105.1. NCBI lineage: Eukaryota > Metazoa > Chordata > Aves > Passeriformes > Sittidae > Tichodroma > Tichodroma muraria. The sequence goes on from WAAG01000835.1 coordinate 1,155, forward strand.
TCCCCACATAAAAAATATATATAAATCAATCCTTTATATGAAAAATAGTACTGGAATAATTTTAAGCCATTCTTAGGTTTATGTCCTTTTTGTCCAAAGTTGGAAAATGAATCTTTTTTTATTATGGTGTGTTTACTACAAAAACATTTGTCACTGTTCTTCACTGAGAGATACAATGCTGGAAATACACAGTGCACTTATTGGACAATTTAACATGCTGAGGTCAGGCACTCTGAGACTTCACAGTAGCACAACAAGAGCAGATATTTGAGATGCTAGAAATCCAGATTATGGCTTTCAGAAGACATGGTGTATTGTTCACACAGGTTGAAAGCAGATGTATGTTTATATACTTTAATCTTGGCTCAGATGTGAGCTACCATGTTAACAATTTTGTTGCCCAGGCTGCCCTGGCTTGGGATTTAAATAAAAACAAATTACAGGTCTTAACAGTGATAGATGGACTTCTCTTACATTTGTGCAGAGTATTTTTGCCTTAAGATTAAAGGCTTACGCATTTATCTGCATAAACTAACCCCTGGAGTAGGGTACTGCTGACATTTTCCAAGAAAAATGAATATCCTAACTTATTCCAAAGAGAAGACTTGGTATTTGTATGGCCAGAGTGACCTTTGCAAGTGCCCTTTCAGATTAGGTGCACTACATGGAAAATTGTGCTCTTACAGTACTCCATAAATCATACCTACCAATTTTCTTTAAAGGGGTATGTAAATATCAGTGTACCAGGTGGGTAAACAACACTAACCTCGTACAAATGGCTTGAAAATTGAAGAAAAGCACCTTATTTTGCTGCTGAAATTGCTTTTGAAGCCCAGCATCGTGGCTTGGGTTGTAGAATGCATGAAATGATTTGTACACTGGGAATAGAAAATGGGTTGATGATAACCACACTCGACACAGTTCCTATGTTTCTGAGTTCTTTCGATGATCAAAGATATCATTGCTGTATATTACTTTTCTTTGCCGATCCCAAATGCATGTGAATTTCAAGTGACACACACATTATCTGCATGTTTCCAAAATGGACAGACAGCTTTTTAGTTTGTATTTCTCATTTGAGCTAGTTAATGCTTCTGGTCCAGATTCAGTCTGAGTCTCCTTGCAATAGTTATGTAGCATTTCCATTTAATAAAACCAAGGCAGAGAAGTTCATGTGTGAAAGATGAAAAAATAATGTGAAGTTACAGCCTTTGAGACTGGCAGAAGAGTTATTTGAATAAGTACTGAGTATGGAAGTGGGAAGATGTGTTAATTGCTGCTAAGCTGTAACAGGTAATAGATGAGACTCTGAATCAAGAAAAACGCCCTGGTTTGGGGCACACCAGTAGGGTAACAAATACACCACAGATAATAAGGCACCTGGGTGAAGAACCAACTTCAGATGTGATCCCAATATCAGTTTAACTCTTCACATTTGTGACTTTTATTAATTCTGAAAGTGTCATTTCCACAAATGAGGTGGTGTTGTGCTGCTTCTCCCATAATGTTCCAGTGATTTAGCATAAATATCTACAAGAAAATCTCATAACTCCTTTTGGAATGTGCGTTGACAAAGCAAAATTTACAGTGCTCTCTGAAAGATCTGTAATCCCAGCCTTAACTTTAAGTGCCTGAAGAAACCAACTATTTGATTTATTGAAGAATTGCTTTGTTGACTATTAACCAGAGTTTACATAAAATTAAAGATGTGATTTGTATTCACAAGAACTTCTATATCCTACAATCTAAGAATCATAGAATCATATAATTATTTAGGTTAAAAGGGGTCTTAAAGATCATTTGATTTCACCCTACTTCCGTAGGCAGGGACGCCTTCCACTAGACCAGGTGATTTCCATGTTTTCCTCTTTCAAAGTGGTGAAGAATGTAGTAGGGCAAACCTGCTGGCAGTCACCCTAAATACTTTTCTAATAAATGTTTAGCCCTAATTCACCCATGTCAATAAAATTCTTTGGGATCCTTCTTTATCATTGTGAATGGGAACAGCAGGAATGTACAGATTCCCATTTCCAGAAATTTCCATTCTTCTTTGCTTTATTTTTACTATAGAGATGGAGATGCTTCTAAAAGTCCTGGGTTCATTCAGCTTCAGCTGCATTTGTTGATGCTCAAACCTTCTACATGTGACACCCTGCGTTCCAAAAGCCAGAGCAGCTCCTGGACAGTTCTCAATACGGACCTTAACAGTGGGATCACCACCATATTGTAAGGATTGGAAAATGGGAGCAGGAACAGGATGTGTGTTTACTCCTCTTACCCACTAAATGATGTTGAAACAAACAGATGAACATCGTAATCAGCCATTTGGGAAGATGAAGTGTGAGCAAGGAATAAAAACCATAATCCATTTTTAGCATATGCTTAAGAAGATGCCTTAGAGTTATATAGTATATCAACATTCCCAGTGCCTTCCTTTAAAATCCTTAAATCAGCTCAGCTCAGAGTGCCTTTGGGGCATGAGGCAGAAGGCAGAATTGCTCACAGGGAAGTATCTGAAGCATTTCTGAAAACAGATTTATTTTTCACAAGGGGAAATAAACCAAACAGAGGAGGGATATCATCTACCTCCCAAAGAAAAAACAACACTGGAGGGAGAAGAGAGCTGCAATTGCTGTAAAGCCAAGCTTGAAGCATTTCTGGTAAATTTGTTCTCACTGAGAAGGGAAAAGAGATCATGTAGGTGATGAGGGTAGTGTGTGAGGACACTCCCAGACTACAAACCTCTCAAAATATCAGTGTCTATATCCCAGAGCTGCTTACCTGCTATCACTCAGTCATTTTACCACTGCTCCACCCAATAACTTTTTCAGCAGAGAGTTTACAGAGGAGATCCAACAGCAAATCCAATGTGTTTCAGGCAAGATTTAAAAGCAGCTTGAAACACTCATAACGTTTCAAGTCACAAAAAGCTACACTAACACCCCAGGGACACAAACTGCCTTGTTGGGAATGTGCCATAGGTTTATCAGCTGTTCTCATCTCCTTGCAGCCCCTGACTTGGTGTGCTCAGCAGCACTTTCAACTTTCCAAGGCTTGCAGTTAGTTTGGAGAAACAGTGAGACTGAATTTCTGCTCTCTATAGCCAATATCTGCAAGGCATTTGCCTCCTGCTGCAATTCTGTGTTGGTTCTTTTCCTCTATTTTGCCCTTGATACTTTGCATTAGACAGGGTTAAAAATGTTCTGAGAAGAAGCTGTAATGTCACTAAAGCACAGCATAGGAAAGCTCTGGAAAGAATTCCATTGTGTCAGGGCTAACAGAGTTGCCACAAATCATCCACTCCGTCTAGAATATAAGGATCTCGAATTTCTTTCCTTTACGATTAAATCAGAGACAAGCATATTTCAATGAGACAACACAGCCCTATTTTCTTATGATAAAGGTATGTTATACACTTAAAAAATTATTTAATCCTCAGAACTTTTATTAATGGTTATTATTTATCAGTTCTTGTCTATGTGTTGCACTGATACTGATTTAAGACAAGACCAGAAAGAACTAAATTCAGTACAAAGACTCATGTTAGTTTGTGGAAACCGGCACTATTTCATCTCACTCCAAAAAGACTCCTTGTAACAGAGAAGTGAATAACCCTTCACTTTAAAAGTCATGATGAAACACCTGTGAGAAATTCCACATTGTAGGAAAAGAGATTTTCCTGTGGCTGCGAGGTTTTTAAAAGTTCCCACCTTTTACAAACACTTTACAGGAGCAATTTTCAAAGGAACTTGATTTTAGTGAGACATGTCCAGCTATTGGCAGATTTAGATTTACTCACAAGTTGTTGAGAGCTCAATGTGATTACTCTGAGGCATAAAAAGTAAGCAGTAAACACACATGAATAGGCTTGAGACTGAAAACAACTCAGGACTCAGAGACAGGCAGAATATGAATATTTTCAAGGTGACTTCTTCACTTTAGAAGTATTTTTTGAAGGCAGCACTGTGCTGCACACAGTACAATGCTGCTGAGAGTATGGAAAATGTGCTATTTTCTCCAGAGGGGACTGGATATAAATATAATGTTGTTGTTAGTTATCCATTTAAAACAACTTTGAGCTTAAGAGGAGCTGCATCATGCCAAGCTTTACAATTATACTCTATCTCCAATCTCCCCAGATTCCAACATCTAAGGTCTCATTCATTATCCTATTAGGTTGCCACTGTTGGGAGGGAGAAAAGACATGCAAATGCTGTAAAACCAAGCTTGAAGCATTCAAGGCCTAATCCAGAGAAGTCACTGATTCCACCATACCACAACAACACAACTGAAGCCCGAGTCTTGCTTTCTCAAAATCACCAATTAAAAAAGAATATCCACTGGCAAAAATATCATCTTAAGATGCCTATTCTGCTAAAAACTTGGTAGAATATAAATAATTTTTTTGTTTACTGAAACCTCAAAACATCATATGACCTTGCATCTACTTGCACAACAGCTAGAAAAAATAAAAACCATTATATTTGACAGGCACTGCTAATAATGAAAATGTTTTTAAATGTAAGCTCTAGCTATGTACCAATCACTGCCTAATCAGGGTTATGCTTTTCAAATTATATTGTGTCTTCTTTCACCTCCTGCCTATTACGTGAAATAAAAAGAGAAGTGCTTAGACAAATCCTTGATCTGTTCACATATATTTTTAATATTAATATGTCAGAGCAGTGGCAATAATGATATTAGGCAAATGACGGAATTCTCCCCCCAGCTGGACATGTTAATTGAGAAGCCAAATTTTGGAGGCAAAGTTCACGTCTGTGCAGATGGCAGGACAATGCGGGCTGGCAGCCCTAGGTCAGTGTCAATCCCAAACCCCACTCTAATGGCTCCTTCTCTGCTTTCCCCACGTCAGCTGCTCCCTGGGCGGGGGGAGAGCTCGGGCAAGGCTGGCTCTGCGTTTTTTTCCTGCCCTTGACTCTGGTGCACGAATTTCACACTGGGAAGATGCCCCTATGTGTGATGATAATAATAATAATTAAAAAAAAATAAATTTAAAAAAAAAAAAAAAAAAAAGGAATTTACGCTTCACAAGAGGGACAATTCCAGTATTTCCTTTAGGGCTGATGCAGCTGCCTTAAACCCAACACCAGACACTTGCTCTGGCAGGGCTTCCTCCCAAGTTTGCTGACATCAAGGGCAACACATTTCCCAGAAGAATCCAGTCACCTCATATTTCCTTAGTTTAATAATATTTTTTTGGGGTGGTGTTACTGTCTTTATTTGCATTCATATTCAGACCACTTAGTATTTTGGGCAGGCTGGACAGATTTTAAGATGCTTTATTCTGCTTGAAGCATATAAAGGTATTTTGCCCTTGTCAAAAGACCTTGAATATTGATCATATTTATATAAGTATTATCTCCTTTAACGTGATCTGGGAACCCAAAGTTGAATGTATGTACTTATATGTTCAGAGAGGAACAGAGCTATACAACATCACAAAAAGACTTTAACAGCTTCAGTTTCCTAATATAATTATTTATTATCTCTAATTAAAATGCAGAGCTTGGCTTTCTGTGTGAGAGTAGATGAAAAGCCTTTTTATTGAAAAGAGCAACCATGAGCTCTAAATTTCTTTATGGAAGAGATAACTTATGTAATCACTGGTAACCTTTTTCAAGAATATTATCTCACTGTTTATAAAACAATACCTTTTTACTTTAGAAATTCCCATTTACATATGAAAAAGAGCTTTATTTATTGATGCCTTTGACTGATGTACATTCCTCTTTCAGGAATACCCTCTTTTTTCCATCTTATGTATGCCAGAGAACCTACTTTCCTTTTGGCATTACCTGCAGTGATATTTTAAAATAATTCTCTGCTTGAATTATCAATAAGCACAAAATCAGTTCATTCTTCAAATAAAATCATGTCATATATCCTTGTCTTATAAAGTTATATTTCAAATGTTTTCTATGTTATAGGCAAAAGAATGCAACTTTTAACTACAAGCAGCAGGCATGAACAAAGACAAAAACATTTTTATTTTCATTCCTGTTTGTAAGAAAATCTTTAACACATCCCACAACATACACACACACATACATTTTCTGCTTTTATAAATAAATTAGCTACTTTATGCATCAGAATGAAATAAGGAACAAAGAACTAAAAGTACATATCAGTGACACTTGCCCACATCTACTTTAAAAATGAGTAATAAGCTCATATATTAACATTACTTCTTTAATTTTTATATTGAAAAAATCTTCCTCAAATTTCTAAATAAAGACGGTTTTCTATCATTGAAGGGAGATATATCTAAATGATTCTATGATCAAATATCTGAAAAAATTATGGAGTACTATTTTTTCTTATATTTGTGTAACTTTTTACATACGTATGACCCAAACCTGACTTATCTGAAGCACTAACAACATCTTCTGACAAATGTACAACAAATATGTGAAGTGAACTGGTTTTATAGCCATAAAATACAAATATAGAGTACATCAGAGTGCAGATTCATGTGTGGCCAAATATCTTATGGATATTTCACAACCATGTAAGGCTTGGTTCTGAGCTCACTGGAGTCAAAGGGAAGACTTCCCCTGGTTCCACTGGGTTTTCAGTCACGCACTTGACTATGGGTATTTTCTCATGAAATGGAAAAAAGCATCACCTGTGGCATTGCCTGGTATGACTGAGGGCAGAAAATGAGTTTGGTGACGTTGGATTTGTGTAAATCTGGGCAAAATCTGACCTTGTACACTGGCACATTGGAAAAGAAGTAGGTAATTCATTTAACTGAACATCTCTGTTGTGCTGTAATCATCTGGTCTTGTATTTCACTAATTAATGACTGTGTAAACCAAAAGAATTCAAATAAATATAATTTTAAAATACATTTACTCTTTACAGTTCTTGCCTTGTAACTTTTACTGAGTATTGTTTATCTTTTAACTTACCTCCTCTCTCAAACCAACACCTCATCATAAGTAATTCCATTTCTTTTCTCCAGGAAAGAAGTCACCAGTTTTGCATAAGGGCATAGTCCAGGGCAGATTTTATGCAACAGACTCCCATATATCTGATATTTTTCTAGGCCTACTGTAAAGCCTCTCTGAATGAGAATACTTATATATAAATAAATTACACATGTTTTCAAGTAAATATGTACATGTACTCCATGTCATCTATCCAATTGTTCCAGGTTTAATCTTACAACTAATCTAGTCAAGGAATGAAAAGTAATAATCCATGTAAATCAGTTTAAACTTGGACAGTCAATCTGAATAACCCTATACACAGAAAAAAATGTACATTGATCAAAAAAAACAATTAATGCTGTTTGTAGACAGGAGATGGGTGTATGCTAAGTTACCTTTAATTTAATTTGCAATATTGTTACCTAGACTTTATCTTATTTATTATTGTATAATAATTCAGATTCCACCACTTTTTGTGAGTAAAGTCTTTAAACAATATTCACAGTCTGTTTAGGGAGAATCTATGTGCTGGAGACACTCAGGTATGAGTTAATCTCAGATGATGCAGGTTTATAAAATCACAAGAGCCAAAAGGCAATCCAAGGAAATGTGGGGAAATTCAGACCATTCCTTCAATTTGTAAATCAGATAACATTGCACAGGCTTAACATTTGACATCATCAGATATTTTTCAGTCTTTTTTTCCTTGTTCCAGTTACTCTTAGCAACACTTAGTGCTGAACACTAACGCAGTTTCTGCGTTATTACCAATGGGAAATCCCTGGCATCAAAGGATTAATCTTAGTCTTTGTCTTGTTTTAGTAATAGGAAATAAATTTTACCTAGTCATTGTGCTAGTCAAGTCAAATAAAGAAACTGTATCTGCTGACAAGCCGTTATTATCACAGTCAAATAGATTAGCATTGATTTACTGTAGGTGAGAGCTGCTGAAGGGTCCGTTCTGGATGTGCTCTGTAGCAGCATGATTATTTACTGTAAACCTACCCCCTGATTTTCTCCTTAGGCCAGTATTGTTATTACTAAAGCTAATTCACAGGGAATTATGGCAGCTCTCCTGGTCTACAGTCTTTGGTCAGAGACCTAAGCAGGTGTTTGCTTAATAATTTGGTCAAAGATCAGTGAGTGAAAGCTTAGGACATAGAGGGGAAGAATGGAGAGGTCAGAGCACTTGCAGGAGGGGTCTGAGACTTGATCTTCCCAGGTCTGGGATGGTCGAACCTCAAGGTCACCCATTAGTGATCCTGCTTTAAGGGACTGCCCATAAATTCACCACGCCAGCACCTTTAACCCTATTAATACTTTCACTACTGGAAATAAAAGCAAGGACCCAGAAGGAACCAGTCCATGGAGAATTATGCACAAAATGTCTATGAAACTAAATTTATCTGGTAAAACTACAACTCTTAATGCAGCTCTCCAAGGGAAAAACTGTCCTTCACTTTACCCTTTTATAGTGGTTCATTAAATTCTGTATCAAGGTGGTAGATAAACAAAGACCCTGCACATGTGACATGCACGTACACGATTCTAAACAAACGTCTATTTAAGAGGTTTTCTCTGAAAACCGAAGTAAAATTAATGAAAGTAGCAACAAAGCTGAACCATCCCCTGTTGCCAAAAACCTGTCCATGTATATGCAGTCAAAATTTTATAATGAACACCCAGAACTAGAGGCTGACAAACACTGAGTAGTCACCCCCCTCTCAGAAGCAGAAATGTTTTCTCCTTTTTTTAGTCAATAAGTATGTTTTGACAGTCAAGTATTTTTGTGTGTAGAAGTCTGGGATCACCAAACTGTAACTGCCAACTGGGAAAAATTATACTGTCTATTTAGGAGTTTCACCTCAGAAAGTTCTTCTTTCTTTCCACTTTCCAACTTCACTCCAAGCTGGAGGAGTTTGTACTTGCTGCATTAATCCTGAGTTAAAGGGTTTTGAATATTTTTAACATCTTAGAAAAAAATAATTCAGCCTAGTTCAAAATTTCAAACAATTCTATATCAAAAATATGTGAAGCTGCTTAGTATCACCATACATCACAATTCATTTTGGGGCATCTCGAGACCATGGGAGAGTCATCTTTTGCTGTGTCTGGGATCTTCTAGACTGCATGTGATTAGAGTGAATTTATAGTATTAATCAAAATTATCCTACAGATGTGCACAGTGTTCATCAGAACAAATAAAGGTCCTGGTTTATCCAGAAGAGACTATAGATCAGAGCCAGAAGAGTGTGTAGTGACTGTACACAGAGAGGAGATATGAAGGAATGGCTGATGGAGGGACCTCTCAGCCATCTGAGAAATCGTGGAGTTCGGCCTGTAAAAGAAGTAACATCACTGGCCAGGTTAGGAAAGTGTTCACTCACTGTTATTAGGATTAGGATGTGCATGGGACACTGAGACACTGAACTCCATTCCAGAGAGTTTCCAGGGGCTCCTGGCAAGCTCCTTCCAGTACAGGAGGAAGATACAGAAACCTACAGGCACTGAAGCACCACTGAAGGGAGCAGAAGGGCAGGAAGGGTGAGACAGAAAGGAACCATCCACTTGAGATAAATGAAGACATCACAGCAGAGTAAAAAGAGATAACAACAGACAGTTAGGTGCAGAGTGCTAATTGGGAGTCTGAACTGAATCAGCGGCCCCAGCCCAGCAGTAATGAAATATTCATAGACGGCCACACAACACTCTGGCAGTAAAGGACAGGTTGCTTTGCCTTGCAGCAAAGAGAATTTTAGTTTATCACTGTCCCCTTGGGCTCCCTACCATTACAACTCTGAGACTGAAGGAAGGAAAGGCATACAACTGCTGTAAAGTGGGTTTTCTCCATGAAAATGCCATGCTGGGCACCTTGACTATCCAGGAATTAAATTATATAACCCATAGAAGCCACCCACATAGGAAATTGATACATTCTGAAACTTCACAGATAT
>WAAG01000841.1:0-12403 GCA_013390105.1 Tichodroma muraria
TCCCTGAGCAAATCACCATCAGGTTTCTGAAAGTAATGGGCTCTCTCAGACATGCTCTGCTCCATGCCTTTTTCCTGAACTCACTCAATCCATTTTTGAGCCCTTGACCCTCTAAACCTTTCTTTTTCTTTCCCTTGGTTGTTACCCACCATCGGTTGACTATTCACATTATGCTTGCTCAAGAGATAATGTAGGAACATTAGCACAGGAAGGCTCAAGCAGTGTGGGAAGGCCGTCTTCTCTTGACAGACTTTCCTCAAGCTCTACTCCTGTGTCTGCAGTGGATTCCGTAGGGTAGATCCCTGCTATCCCTTTCCATGTACTGTAACAGATCTCAACAGACTGGAACTTCCTGGCACACAAAATAGTCATGATTTCAACGACTTTGCTTTCCCATTGAGAGGAAAACAAAGCCCAAATTCACCAAACTTTTGCAACTTGAAAATGTCAACAGAAGATAGTTTAAAATTCCCATTTCATTGCTGATATTACTATAAAGCAAATACATGTTTCAAAACAATTGTTTCAATTAAGAAAAAAAAAAATCTTCATTTGGAAAATGGCAAAATGGGTTGTTTCCACAACTTTAAAACTTTTTTAAAACTATTTTAAGGAATACTAATTCCAGGAAACTAATCAAAAAGGATCTTCCACAAGCAGTTTAAGTTCAGTTCTGTCAAGGTTTTCCAACTAAAAATGGTTTAATAAAAATCACTTTGATCTACTCTATCTAGTACATCATTGATGCTGTATTAATAAGTAGTTTTTCCTAAGTTTTTTTCAGTTTGGTTGTTCTAAAAACTTTATATTAAAACTTTATATTAAAAATGCATTATTATATTAGGTTTCTCATTACATCATTCCACTAAGATCAGGTGATGCTCAAATAGTTCCAACATTTTCAAACCTTACCTCTTACACAAAAACTGTGAGCTCTATACTTAAAAAAATTCTGACAAACAGTAGAATATTCATTCTTTATTATAGTTCACATCCCAAGTTTGGTGAAAGCTTGACAGGTACTTTGGAGAACTGAGACATAAATTAAAATGTAGCTTTATAACCTCTGTTCTTCTGAAAATCAAATCCCACAAAGAGATCAACTACAAATACAGACAATTCAGAAAGACAGGACCATTCAATATCACATTTTCAGATTGTAAAATTTTTCAAAGAGAGTCTGGACAGAATATATAAATTTTATATGTATGAACATGTGCCTACAAAAGCACAATAAAAAACAGCCAAAATCTTTCTGACTAAGCAAGCAGCAATTCCAACAAACACTTTCATTGTTGAAATTTCATTTAATTAAAAATAGCATTTTTTCTGAGATAAGGGAATATGCTTGTTAGTTTATGTAATGAATCCTAGGTTTTCTTACATTAAAAACAGACTAGTTTATCTTTAATTGATAAATTAAATTTAATTCACCAACACAGATATCTAGAAAATTATGCAACCTTTCATATAAATAAAATTTACCTAAATTCAGTAAAAAATGGTAAGCATGCAGAGCCATTTGCACTTAACTTGATGTGTATTGAAAAAACCTTTTTCAAATTAAGTTAATTTCAAACAGTATGAAAGCAATCTGAAGGAAATACAGCTACAGTGCATAGCTAGATATTGCTGGTTGCTTACAAGTTAATCTGGTCAATTGATCACTAAAAAATTGCATCAGTCTCTACGCTAGGTTCAATGAACATTGATATGCAAGCTTACCATATTAACTGGTTTTCTCCTCTGCTCTGTATGTTGTGTTAAAATTAGAGAATGCTATCTACAGGCTGCACATCTGGAACACAAGCAAATAAACTCTGTGTCCTCTAGTGCAAGTCCGTGTAACAGCATAACCTGTTTCCTAGGATTGTTGAAAAACGGTACTAAATTAAAAGCCTCCCAAATAAATTTAAACTATTACTTTGTTTTCTGAATTTCAGAACTGCAATCTACATGTGATGAGCTTTTCTTTTATTAGAACCAAAAGGCTCCTAAGCAGACAAATTCTATGTAATGAAAAATAAAGCCACCTCCTTTCCTAGCCTCTTGGTTTTTATCCTGGCCTTTAGCAACAGCAGCTGAGGTTTCACAAGGATACAGGTGCCAAAGCCTTGTACTTACATTTCCCTGCAGGAAGAGCTGCAGCTGTTCACATAGTCCATAACACCTGTGACACAGCTGCAAGGATCTCCTCAAGTGCCCTACTGATTTCTTTAAGCAGCAAAAACCAATGCCCACCACACTATATTGTTTTCCTTCTTCTATGACAGTGATAAGTGAGGCCTTGCAGCAGGAGAACCATTCATTCTGCACTATTAGATGCCCTTATTTGGTGCCTAATGTTCCATGACCCATAAGCATTAAAGGAACTGTTAAGAAGTATTTGCTCAGTTAAAAGGAGGCATACAAAAGAACATATTGGAGAACAAAAATGTTTCTTATAGTGAATAAAACACAGAACATTCAGGTTATAACAAAATATATAATAGCAATAAATATTAATAAATAAAGAAATAGTAATAATTTCAGGTACTAAAACAAAAAGCATAGTCTGAGTTGGAGGCAAATTCTTGCACAGAAAAACCGCCACACTCTTTGGTGGTTTCAAAGCTGCAGAGACTGTCAGTCTCAGGCATGAGAACCACCAGGCTCTGCAGGCATGCCGTTTGACCTGAGTGTTGCAGCACTGATAAAGGGTACAAGAAAAAGAATCGCGTCTTGTTTTATATTAGTCCATTAGTACCTGGTTTCCTCTGGATTGTCAATAATCCTCTGAGAAATGGACTTTCACAAAACCAGCCACAGGGTTAATCCCTCGGGAATGCATTGGTCTGGCAGACTACAGAATTGGACAAGCCAGAAGCAATAGCAATACTATGTCAAAGCCATACTGGGTGGTCTACACATAAAAATGGGATATATAAGGACAGTTTCTCTCTTCATCTTCCTCTGTTCACTTCTTTTCCACCTGCAAAGGTTATTTTAATCAGGCAAGGCTGTAAGTGACATCAGGAGGCAGGAGGTCTCTACTGCAGTCACCTGCTCAAGCAGGGTCACCTTTGAGCTCCAACCAGGCTGCTCAGGGCTTTATCCTATTGAGTCTTATAGACTCCCAAGGACAGAGAGCACAACTTATGCTCTGTCAGAGACAGTCTTATGGTAAAAAAAAAAAGTTCTCCTTCTGTTCAGTCTGTACGTCTCCTCTTTCAGCTTACACTCATTATTTCTCTGTCTCCCAGAGAGCACGTCTCCATCTCCTCATTAACCACAACACGTGCATCAATAAACTGTAGCTAGGACTCTAGGAGGCAGCAAGTCCTTCAGACTCCTCTTGCAGGGCAAATGCTCAAATCTTGAGCCCTCTGCTGTACACACACCAGTTTGTGTCTTTCTTTTGGGGGACCAAAAGTGAGCACAGCAAGACAAGGTCTAATGAAAGAAGGGAGGATGATCCCTTCTTTCCATCTACCACTTGTACCTCTGTGCAGCCCAGAAACCCACTGGCCATCCTTGGGGCCAGGCCACAGTGCTGCCTACGCTCAGTTGCCCACCAGAGCCCCAGAGAGCTGCTCCCCAGCCAGGAACAACCCCACAGCCTGGGCTGTTGCAGAGGGGCTTCCTTCCTAGGGCCAGTGATGGCATTTCTCCTCCTTGAACTAATACACATCCAAACACTTTGCTGAAATGGATAACTGAGACTACCAGCAAGAGAAGGAACTAAAGCTCTTACAGTAAATGTCTGCCCAACAAAACCACTCATTTTCAGCCTGAGCAGGGCCAGAGCAGCAGGAGCAGCCTGTCAGAGTATCACTGGCTCTGTTGCAGTCTTAGCAGCAGCTGCCACTACTACTGCAGAATCAGGTCCAATCACTATGCCTGCTGGCCCAGGAAACAAAAGATGACTACAGACAACAACTCAAAGGCATGCTTAAGGATATCAAATGAAGTGGCAGTCACAGTCTCAATGAGCAAAGTCCAATGAGCTGCTCAGGGAAAAAGCAATCATCTTGTTAGCCCTTAATCTGACAAAAGCAGCACAGAGCCCATCCTGAGAGCTGAACATGATTAACAGTTATTCTAAGGTACCCCTGTGTAATCAGGAAATGCTCTGACAACAGCTCCAGAAGGAGATTAAGGTCTTTTCTCTGCCTGAAAAATAGGTAAGTCTGCCTTCAATAAGCTCAGTAAAGAAAACACCTGTTTTTGCAAACAGCAAGAGCTGGCCCTGGCTCATGCTCTATACTGACTCTGCAGCCAGAAGCTGTGATTGGAGATGTTCTAATGATAAATCTCCTAACTTTCCCTATGAAGAAATTAACGTGTTGGTTCAGATCTAGCGTTACACCCTTCACACACACAGAACAGCTCGCGTCTGCTCAGCAGGCAGCAGATAGGCAGCAGAGCCCTCCTGCTTTTATTTAGCCATAGGACTATAGCCCTGAACCTTCCCTTATTCCACTGCTCCCTCCCAGCACATTCCAGGGCAGCCCATACCTTTCGTAGCACTAAGTACACAGCCCCATAAGGAGGCAACTGCACGAGGGTGGCAGCAGCACTGAGTCCAAGGAGCTGCAACCCACCTCTGCAAACCAGGGCCCTGGGGAACTCACCCAGTCGAGCTGCCTCTGAGACAAAATTTACAGCAGCTCCAGATGCCTAGCCAAATTCATTTTGTTGCTGCAGGAACCATTTTTTTTTTTGGCCCCACTTGGCCTTGCCACCTTCTCCATTGCCTCTAAAAAGAGATTTCTTGGTAGGGGAGAATGGGAAGAGAAAAGCTCCTATAGAAAAGGAAATCTGCCCTGTGGGGGAAAAATCCATTTAGATCTATACAAATTGTACAGCATAAAAGATCCTAAAGACATTTTTCAATGAGTAACCACTTGAGCATTCCACATTGAACCTGGAAGAAACCAGACAGGAAAAGAAAACCAAGGGCAACACAAACCACAACACATTTCCCTTTAAGCCTCTTTTTCCCCAAAAGATAATGCCATGTACTTTATCACTGCACTATTCCAAAAGAATTAGTTTCTTTTCTTTCCATATATTGCTGTGCCAGCTGACAAAGCTAGGAACAGATTACAGTAGAAAAATTTTGCATATGTGTAAGTTTTACTCACTAAAGGTTGAAATCACACTGCATAACCCCCTACAACCGCAGTAACCATTTAATGTCTTTTATTTAATGATACCAACAGACCAGCCTATGCTAAAAGTTGTCTTTCATTAAAATGAGGCTATTTGTTGACTTGGCAAATCAAAAAGATGAAGAAAAAGTACACAAATAAGGTAATAAACAATTATTTTCAAAGAAGCAATCATCAATTTAGTAGCTTACATAATAAAAAGAGATGGTGACACAAATATAGTGTAGCTGCATCTAGAAGATTTAATTGGTAGTATGAATCAACTAGAGAAATGACTGTAAAAAATCCAGGATTTTGGAAGTTTAAGGAGAAGGTCTCCTTACTGGTTTAATGCAAAATATTGTTGTTCTTCTGCTTCCATTCTACTGACAAAATGTCACCGATGTGTATTGAAAGTCTGCCAAGTCCCAAATACGTAATCAATTCACCTTGCAGAGTGCTAAATTTTTTGACTCAAACATGAACTCAGTAAATGCTTGCTATTCTTCTTCATAGTGTAAAAATTCTTCTCCATAGACAGCAGGCTCATATAAAATTTCAAGTTAGACCTATCAAAACTCTGCATTTTCCAATCCTTTCCTTTATTTTGTCTTCATGTCTGACAAAATTGATGTGCCCTGAACTGAAATAATATATTGAAGATCCCTTCTAATGCAAACATTCTGTGATTCTATGAATTAAATCATTGTTTGGAATAAACTCATCTGCTTCTTCTTCCGTGGGAACTCACAGTGAGTCTTATTAATTTTCCACTAACAGTGAAGGGATCTGTGCAGTTCCATGGCTGCAGGCTGGCACATAATTTACCAGCAAGTATTAATTAAGGAAGGACTAGAGCAGCCATGACCTTAAAAAATAAAATAAAATAAAATAAAATAAAATGCAAAATAATAAAAAAAAATATTAGCTCTTAATTATCTAGAGTATTCTGGGTTTGTTAGATGATGCTTTAGGAATCCAAAGTCAGGGAGTCTCCTCTCTGACTTAATGTATTTCAAAGGAACTTCCTGACTAATTTTTGTCCCTGGAATATATGTTAGTCATTCCTAAGCCCTCAGATACAAGATCTGAACTATGTTCTCCCATGGAGACATTCCGTTTTGGATATCCTCGAGCTGCACACCCTGGGCACCTGGGTGCTTCCTACTCTTTCAGCAGCTGAGCTTTAAGGATCATTATCCTTTTGTTCGTGAACATCCTGGCATTTAAAATCACCCATTCCCCAGGTATCTGTTGCACTGTTTGAGCATAGTTCTGGGGGAAAAAATACCGCAAAATAAAATCTCCTATCGAACCTCAAATTTCTCTCCAACCTTGTTCATCCCCAACAAATCCATAATAAAGTTTTAATATTCCTTCCTTCCTTCCTTCCTTCCTTCCTTCCTTCCACTAGCTATGAACTACCTAGTATAGGACTCACACACTTCTTCAGTGGGCAGGTACTATTCTTGTATTTAATATCATGCTTGGACAATTAGGAGTAGAACTTTTCCCCATATTTCAGCATGAATTGCTTCTAGACAGTGAACATTCTATTCTGCATCTGTCTGTAGTGCAGCAGATGTAAAAATAGAAATGTGATTCATGCATGCAGCTTTTCACTGTTTCTTCACCACAATCAGGCACATGATAATCATCCATTTCAGATGACTGTGAGTTTGAGATTGTTAGACCCCAAGTCTTTGAGGAATAACAGCTTTCTAAACAGTAGAAATTCTCATCCTGAATCTTTTCTATGGCTTTTTTAAGGTAGTGTTGGAGTTTTTCTGTTCTTGTAGATTTTTTCATTACTGATTAAACGGGTATTTGGCATGGTGACAGCAGCACTTGACTGTCAAGGATAACCTGACAAAGTGCTTTAACAAAGATTACTCACCAGGGATATGAGGGGGGTTTTAATGTCTACGTAATCCTTGTCTCTTTATTGAAATGTGATAGTCCATAATTAGTACAAAACAAGAGGGTAATTTTGTGATTTGGATCTGTCCACTATAAATTTAAGCTTTTCGTTTCACATAGGCCAAACAAAGCTCTCAGGTGATAACTACACTCAGACAGTGCCAACCTAGCCTGGGACATAAATCAATGTCCTAGAGGTGAAACACTTCAAATCCTGTTAGTGTGCTACTAAACAATCTATTCTCCCACCTTAAGGACCCTGGGGAGTTGTATAAACCATGGCAATAACACAGCCTAGACTGAAAAACACATTTTCACACATCCTTTAGTATCCTGTACTGGTCAGCTTACTAAGATTGTCTGCACCTGTCAATACAGAAATAAACATTTGGCAATTCAACTGCAAAAAAAAGTTCACAAAATTAATGGCAGCTATAAAAACCTCATAGCTTTATTTAGACTGACTCTATCCTTACCATGAGCTTTGGAATGCGACAGCTATACATGCCATACACAGGATAAAAAATGTGCTGTAACAGAACTGCAACTCCGTGAAACTTCACAGGAATGTTGCTTGGGATTTTTTTGCAGAGAACTCCATAAGCAAAAACCCAACCAATTCATGAATGCACCTTGAATAAATCAAAATATTTTAAACAAATATCTGGTTCAATTTGTAATTTTTTAAGACTATTTCAATTCAAAAACCTTCTTAAGTTTAAAACATTCAAAATCAAAGTATTTCCTTTTGATTCAAAACACAGTAGTTTCTAATTTTTAGTTAAAACCCACATCTTCCAACGTATTTCATATTTTCAGTAGCCCTGGACAATCAAGAACACACCTCATGCAAGCATTCCCTATTGTCCACATAGTAAAATTAGGCACCACCTCTTTACTTATTTGTTAAATACCTTCTGCTTTGATAAGCTCAAGGAACCACAGCCATCCAGTCAAAGGCAGGGAATATTGAATAATTTGTATTCCTTGTAAAAAAAATTCAAGTTACTCTTTCTCTTTATAGTCTGTGTATAATATTTTTAAATATTATTACTAAATAATTTTCTAAAAAAGAAATGTTAAAATATTGCAAAATAATTCCAGAACTAGAAAGTCATATCAAATTGAACATGTCACAGCTATGCAGTAAGGCAGTTTTACTTATCAATATAAATAATAATTATAAATTGCACTTCAGATAATTTACATTTTCAAACCTCAGCTGTGGCAATAGACACTTGTGTGCTGCTGGCAGGGGTGGTCATGTGAAAGCACAGAATTAGCTAACAGCCTTTGCAGCTTCCAGTTTGTCCCCCTCTGGTTCTTTAGGTCGTGTCAAAAGCAAATTGCTCTGCGGGGTGATGGGAACAGCAGCCAGGGCAGCTTTCCCCCACCTCACCCCGGCACCCCCAGCGAGCTCTGCTGTTCAGCACACGCGACGGGGCCACTGTGTTTGCAGAAGCTGCACTCTCCCATTTTGCTCCACAACTTTTAATACTGCTTGGAGAGACATCAGCTTTCTCAAACCAGTTAATCAAAATTTACATATAAATAAGTGGCTTTTATATATAAATCACTCCCTTGAATATTTAGGAGATATTTATTAGGATAATGTCCTGGGAAACATTAAGATAGATAGGATAGGATACATATTAGCATAAATTGATGCCATTTTAAAAGGGAGGATGAAGAAGCCCTAGAGAAAACAAGTGAATTTCAGTGGTATCTACGTGTGCTTGTGAATGTGATACTACTGTTATGATATTACCTTTATGTTGTGAATACAGAAGTATGTTTTTAGGAACAAATGGCTTTTCCTTGATGAATTTGAAGTGTGATATAAATATTTTTAACAACAGAATGTAGACACAACAAAAGAAAACTTAAAAATGCCTGGGTTTAGATATGAAACTCAGATCTGAAAGTCTCTTACTTCACTTAGAATTTTATCACAAACCAGGCAATTTCCACACATTTTTTTCAAGAATAATACCACCCAAATATTTTCAAACAACAGAAAAAAAAAAAAGTTGTGTTACCCTGGATTTTTTTTTCAAATACTTCATTTTGTCAGCCATCCATTTAAAAACCATATTAAGCAGCACAGAATACATAGATATGGGAAAATTACATGAAAATAATATTATTAGGTAACTATGCTTCTGAAACAATCTCATCGCTGATGTTGCCTTTTCTAAGTCATTCATGCTCATTTTATAAACTGTTTCCAGCATGTTATTTCAAGTACTTTAACTAAGTATACTACGAAAATGCTAATTGTGTTTTTCACAGTTCTCATAATTTGTTACTACGGCTTTGTATATTGCTGTCAGTTGACCTGTCCCAGCTGGGGAGCTTTTTCTTGTCACTGTTTTTGTCAAACAAAAAATATTTGAGGACCGAAAGATCAGGAGATCTTTGGAGAGTATGTTTTCAATCCATTTGTGGCACTATGTTCCTCTTCATCAGAGCATTTGCATGTTCCATAAGCGTGACAGTTCCAGAGATGGATCAAAGAGCAATCCCTAGTGCATTCTTGTGCACGGCATTATGAAACTGACTAATAGAAGTTGTCTTTTATTTTTTAAGTGTGGAAAAGCTGAGTCAGCATTAACATTTTTTCTTGTACATGGGAGAAAAGAGAAAAAGCAGCAAAAGGGCAACTAAATGTAGCCCTCATTATTTTGGGATCACATTTAGGGACCAATCTCCTCTGGCACTGAGTAGCTGAACTCTGCTGAATGAATTAATTTAAAAGTACTTTTGTTAGATATGTATGAAAAACTTTTATGCTGCAGCAAAATAGAAAAATAGCAAAAAAAAAATATTGTTTTTTTCTTTTTTCATAGAAAAATCTGTGGTTTATGCACCTAAATAAGAACGGAGATGCTAGCATTAATCCATATTCACAGAATTTCAAACATCTATATACATATATACCTATGTATATATGCCTATATATGTCTTTACATATATATTGTCTCTATTTCACGCCTTCAGGAACTTAAGAATCAGTTAAAATTAGGTCAGTTCATATGTTGTTTCCAGCTTTATAGATATGGGAAAAAAATACTAAATGTAAAGGAATATCCTTTAATTTATGCTTTACCCTTTAAACTGCTTTCCTGTGTAGACCCATCAAGATGATTCATTTGAATAGCTCTCATCCAGTGACTACAGCTTTCTCTAGACCAAAATCAATGACAGTCCTGTTTGTACTTTTCCTTTCCAAAACACTATTGAAATATTCTTGTCTAAACACCAATGAAGTCAAAACTTCAAGCATTACAAACACAAATCTTGACCCAGAACCCAGCGGGAAATGTTCAATTTTTCACAGAAAAGACCAGAATAGAAAGTCACTAGATGTTCTTCCTGCCCAAAGAGGGAACCAGCTGAATTTATATCATTCTTTAATGGCTCTACACCAGCCCCATCTTTTCCAGCCTCCCTTTGATAAAATGTCCTACCAAAAAGCATGAGAGATTCCCCAAATAGTGAAAAATAAACAAACACCCTGAGTTCTGTCTTAGAAAGATATTTTAAAAACTCCTTTTCATCACATCCTAGAGAGTCTGAAAAAAATCCCTCAAATCCTTCAAATCTGTACGTAAGGAGAGGACTGCACCTTCACTGCAGAACAGATTTACAAGTATACTGCTGCAGACAGACACTGCAGTAAAAATTTCCCAGTTAACAAAAGAGCTGCATAGCCTTGACACACACAAACACACACGCACACACAGAGGCATTTTATTTTGTTAATGTTGTAAATTAATCCTTTGCCCAAGAGGCTTTCACGGCCCTACCATTAAAGTTATGCATATTGTGAAAGGAAATGTATAGATTATCTGAAGATGCTGTCAAATAAATTTAGGGCTATTGTTGAATGTTCACATGTCAATGTCGGACACCAATGGGCTTCACTTGGAGTATCTGCTACAAATAGCAATGAAAATGCAGGACAGTAAATTATCCAAAATTGCAATTTATAACTAATTTATATGTTTAAAACATGAGAAAGACACATTGATCTTTGAATGCACTGAAAGAAATCAAGATCCATACTCCCACACATCTTTTATTACATCTTTGCAGTTCGGCTTTATAGTGGAATAAGAAATTTTCATGGTAAAACATTTTTTAAGATATAACTTCATTAAATAAATGTAAAGACGTAAAATTAAAAAAAAATAAAGACAATAAAGACATAAAACAAAAGACATAAAAAAAATTAAAGACAATAAACACACCATTCTAATGTGCATGAATAGCAAAGTTAATGAAGAAAAAGTCAAATCTCTTAATTTTCCAGGAAAGGAGCTACAGTGTGACATTTATTTGAGAGAGGTCTCATGCCAAGAAGATCACAGTCTGTTACACCTTATGGTTTCAAAAAAAGTTATGACCCTCAATTTTATCTCAGTTCAGATAAAACCATCTCCTTTCACACCACCAATTTTAAAATAGAACAGTGCAAAGGAATCAGTGAGGAGTCTACTTAATAATTAATATGGCCAACCAAAATGCAAGAACTAGCCATTGTACAGCTGCCCTAAGACATGCAATAAATGTTGATTATTATTGGTCACAGTAATTAGATTTCTGCAGCATAACCATATACTGAGTTGTATTAAAAAACCTATTTGGTGTGTATTTTGACTTGTTTTAGATAATTTTCATGACATACTCCAAGCACAACAGAAGACATAGCTTCTGCTATTTGTTTTCATTAGTACTGCAAGATAACATGCAATTTCAGTCTTTAGCACAAAATAGTTACGTATGTTACTAAAAATATGATGATTATAGATACTTCATCATTCTTAAATAGCTAAAAGTTGGTTTCTCTGCTAATTCAACATGGAATAGATCTTAAAGAACAAAATTGAGAGTTTTATTTATATGCTCACTGTGGAAAAGTTGTTCATGAGAAGACAGGTGACACAGAGGGTTAAGTGCAAAAGCTCTTTGGCACTGAGTTTAAGTCAGGACTGAAAATGAGATTTACTGTTCTCATACACCTAATCCAAAGGAAGTCAGTGAGCTTCAGAAGAAAACATCAATTTGTCACAACTGATAGCCTGTTCTACAGATATATCTTAGTGAAATAAAAGAAGGTTATTCCAGGGAAAAACTGTCAGTTACGTGATGAAATTCCTATACAAAAAAAGACATCTCAAATGCCAATAGGGTCTGTCTAATGAACTACAAAAGGAAGTAAAAAATATTGCAAGGCCCTTAGGATCAAGTGAACAGGTTTAACGCTTTTTGCATATTCTTTTTTAAATGTGACAGGAATTAAAATGTTTCTGCCCCTTTTATATTTAGATCCTGTCATTATAAATAAA
>WAAG01000853.1:603-20063 GCA_013390105.1 Tichodroma muraria
AAATACACTTTCTGATCTGTCACCTGTGTAACAGTAACCTAAATAACAGTAACAGTTGTATAACACTAACTGTGCCAGACTCCCATGCATCATCCACAGAAAGTTTCCTCCACCAGAGAAAAGGTGAAAACGGATCATTATGACTTAAAACCAACTCTGAGAGCATTCCACATAACCTTCCATTGGAATGAATGCACAACTAAATTTCACAACATGCATTTTACTAGTAACACTCCTCTATAAAATTGCCCACTTTTAAAAACAGAGAAAACAATTTCCGTAGAAGTTTCATTTACTTCTTGATATGGGTAATACAGAAAAGAAAATATCTGCAAATTTCGAAGCGAAGCAGCCAAGGTAAGGGGAGTACTTCACTGCTGGCAGTATTCTGTTAATGGATGGGGTGCAAAGGTGTGCAGTTGTACTGCTCTGAGTGTCCTTGCAGGGCCATTCCATTTTAATTGCAACTTAAATAAAAGAATAGAATCATGGACTTTAATCCTATAAAACCCAGTTATTAAATATAGCAATATAGGTGAAACTCCTACATCTTCGACACTGCAAAATTATCTCATTTTATAACTTAGAATCTCTCTGTTTTCCAAATACAAAAGTAATTAAAGCAGTAGAGGGAGGAAGGAAGAGGATGTCAATAAAATGAATGATAACCAGACAGCATCATTACAGAACTGCGGACAAGAAGACAGCTTTGGTTCTCAAACCATGCTAAAAAGAAAAGCACACATTTGAATCAGGAGAGATGTTGGCATTTTGGTGGTGGTGTTTTGAGGCATGAGGGAGAAACACAGGAGAGAAGGCTCTTCTGTTTCCTCCTAGAGGTGCTACTGACGATTTCATAACAGACCGCAAAACTTGCTGACTGCACGTCATGCTGAGATGCTGTTGGTATCTAACCCTTCCAGGGCAAACCACCCTGTCTCACCTCCCAAATCAATGCCACGGAATCTGTGGTGATCCACTTCTCTCAGGCAGTACCAGGAACATTTCACTCTTTCCTGGTATCTTCATTGCTGGTGCTGCCCAGTTCATGCAAATCTAGCTGCCTGCTTTTCTTCAGACACAGCTCTGGACTATTGTCATTAGGACACACATTGAGATTTGTAGATCTGGTCATGGAAATTTATGCTGTTGCTGTGTATCATCCCCCTATCTTACAAATAAGCAGAATATTTTAATCATGAAGCTGCTAGGCAGTTTACCAACCCAGCACTACATCTGCTTAGCAGTACAGAGGAAAAAAAAAGGATCTTGAAAGCAAAACAAAAGACTGTGAGGGAGCTGAAGGAAGGTGAAGAGAGAAGACAGGAATTCATTTTAGAAAATGCAGACTCTGAAATCGAGTGCATCATCCATCCAGGTGTCTACAGCATGAGTAGGGGAAGATGTGGTTGTGCAGAGTGTGATAACAGTTCTTTTTCTGTAACACTTGCTCTCTATCAGATGTGTTTGTGCCTCCCCATTATATTTAGATGTGCACTGGAGGCAATTTTAGGGCCACTTCAGTGAGCGTGGTTTTTTCTCCTGAAGAATGCCCAGAGGGTAGTGTAAGATGTGAGATAAACAGAGCAATAAATAGAGAAGTGCTTTAGTGCTTTAAGTCCATAAAGATTAGTCAACAGAACTCCCTCCTCCTAGCAGGCTTTTCTTCTAACTTGTTTTACCTTACATGTGCTACATGTGAAACACACACGTGTGCATGGAAAATGACTGTTTTCTGAAGCATTTTCTGTTCTTCCTCATGGAATTATGAGATCATCTCATATGAGATGCCAATGAGTGTGGTGAGCTGCCCAGACTTAGAGCTGGCTATGACTATGTTCAGATTAAATGGTGTTACTCAGTACGTACTCACTTATGGGTAGGGGGAAAAAAAGTGGCAGTTAGGCAGCCTGTGACTTAAAACCTCATGGTCACTTAGATGGCTTCTCAAGTTTTCAGTTTAGTTGTAGTCAGTTTAATTAGTTTTGTAACTTAAATAATTTGATGATTTTTAGATGAAATCAGAGTTGTGAACTGGCTTGTCCTAAATGATGAGTATACTTTAGAACTCTGTTAATCTGATTTTGGGTACTTGATCTAATACCTTAAAAGGGCCCAACTTCAATTTTTTGGTAGTATGATTTTGAAAGAATTTAGTGTAGTTATCTCTGACTATCCTGACTCAAAACTGTCAGAAAAGAAGGATGTGTGTACTGATTTAGCACTGAAAGGTTTCCCAAAATAAGTAACATTTAAGAAGAGCATGATGATGGGGATGAAGACAGAGAACATCTAATGCTATAGATACATTTGTTTTTAAAAATATCTGTATTGTAACAAAAAAAGATTACTGTTACAGATAAGATAAGAAGCTTTTTATATGTCCTTTTATGATAAAAGCTTGGTCTTGAATGAAGTGCTTTTCATGGCTTTCCCAAGAATGCTGGTGCTCTATACATTAAGTAAAGTGAAGGAATTGGAAAAGGAGTTGGAAAAGGAGAAACGATTCTGAGCTACCAAAAGGAATCCACGTGCTCACAGCAGAAACCTTGGGGGAAAAGAATCTGTTTTCATTCCCTTAGGATGAAACTGAAGATGTGAATGTAGAATTCCAGTAATTTCTGATGGAGAGGTTTCTATCTGCATTCTCCAAAACCAAAGTTAATAGCTCAGTCATGTTTTAGTCATCAAATTTGGGGTGAGGAGGAATACCTTCAAATCTTTGTTGAGTAGGCCATTGTCAGGTATTTCTTTTGCAGAGAGGAATAGAAGGGTGGTAAATTGCTTGTTCTTCAGTTCTACTGGATTTCCTGATGGATATCTCAGTTACCTGTTTACATGATTTCATTTGGCTTTTTGTACTGTTGATAAGATACTCTTTCCAGACTATAGCAAGAGGATGTGCATGAAATCTGAGCTTCAGTAGGAATCCTTTCCCTGACTTTACTGTAGAGTCAGGATCTAATCCTGAGCACTACTCACTTCTACCTGCAAAGTGTTGTGGTCCCAACAGAGTGAAGTTTATAGTTAAATTTGCATTTACTGTAAGATTCTGTGCTCAGTGGAGTGCAGATATTGAAAGGTTCTCATTATTTTTAAGTGATTCCTTCCTTCCTGATGATCATAAATAACTCTCTAGGGTGCTTGAAACCAAAGTCTGCTGCTTTTTCTATCATTTTTGTACACACTTTTGTTTCACTTTACTGCATACATATTTATTTTATTGCTGGGATTGTTCAGAAGAGTTATCTTAATGCAGATCAGATGGCTGATTAAATTACAGCTAGTTTTTAAAAATACTTCTAAAACCCCAGCATGCCTTTAAAGAGAAAACACATACAAAGTTCAATGAATTCTAAAACCAGACATACAAGATACAGTATGGAGAATTGTTCTTTTGTTCTTTGGAGGTAACCTTCAAAGTGTTTCTCCTATTCACGGCTCCTTTTCAAATAATTTTACTGCAGGAAACAGGAGGAGACGCTAGGCAGGAGGGGAAATGACTTCAAGTTCTGAGGATGTCAGTAACCGGTTGCCTGGCAAGCAAGGTGATGTTTCCTCACGTTGTGATAAACTGCTATTTTTTAGATGCCAGATTTGCCCCAAATATCTGAGTGGGGGATTTTCCCCCAATAGTTCATATAATCGACTGTGAAAACCTCCAGCTGTCGGTTGTTTTCTGCTTCCCTGCCCATCACAAGCAAGATCCCATCACTAGTCAGGAATCTTCTTCCAGATGGTGTACGCAGCTTTAATTTGAAGTTTGCCTGGTGAAGGGAGTAGTGAATGATTAAGCAATCACTAAGGTAAGAGGTAGCTTGTGACTCCTGTTTTCTTGAGTAAATAGAGCAAGGTGTTTAATCAAGCAGCGAAGGGCCAGGAGAATGTAGCTACACAAATCTCAAATGTCATGATAGCACAGACATTGCTAATGCATTCCCATCATTTGAGCCTGTCACTTCTCCAGGGTACACGGTGTGAAATGCTCACTCTAAATCTCTGTTAGGGAGCCACAGGAAGGCTCAGACACTGCAAAAGCCTCTCTGCCTCGTTTACCCCTGTGAATACCTCCAGTAACTTCAGCATGACTAGCTACAAGAGTCATAATACACAGGATTTTAGAACTGGAGTGTGCATTGAGTGTACGTTGCCTTTGTGAGAACCAGTGCAGAATTCAGAGATTTGTGTGTCTGTCATTTAATCCTCCCCAGGCAAGCACAAAGTAATGTTGCCGTGGCCTGTTGGATCTTTTGCAGGAGACCCCACACTTTTTATGCTGCTCCTGATACACATCTACTCAGAATGTTTAGAGAAATGAGTGTACACGACAGGAAATGAAATGAAACTGTGAGTTAAAATGAAGCTCTCTGCTGCAAAGATGTCATAAACTTGGGGCTGATAAATCTCGAGGAAAAAGCTTTCAGTCAAGTCCTCAGTTTTGCCGTTGTTGCTTTAGCACCGCTCTCAGGAAAACAGCTCACTTAGCACGGAAGAGTGATGCCTTTCTGCCCCTCTTCCCCTGGATGGTTTGGCTGCCTATTTTTCCCAAAGTGAAAGAATGGAGGAGTAAAGCTATGGATCTTTCTGCAATGACCTGAGCAAGGTTCTCTACAGAGCCTCGGCAGCAGCCCTCGTGCTCCGAGAGGCTGTGACTGAGCACAGGAAAGCTGCCACATACCTCGAGCCCCACGGCCACCCAGGCACAAACAGGGCCTCCACAATACCTGGAATTATACTTCTCACAGCAAGACAGAATATTCTGAGTTGGAAGGAACCCACAAGCATCATCCAGCTCAACTCTTCAGTGAACAGCCCTTACAGGGATTGAGCCTCAGCATTATCAGCACCGTGCTCTGAGCAGGGGAGCTAATCTTGCACTAAATCTGAGGAAGAATGGTTTGTGTGTCCTTTGAAGTTTCTATTGTCATTTATGGCAGTTCAAAGTTTCCTGGATGAGGAGGAACGCTAGAGAAGCTATAGATACATATATAGATACATGCTGTGGGAATAGTATGTCCTTTTCCACAGGTCTGCTCCCACTTCAGCTGCAGCTTCTAATATTTCCCCCCTACAAAGGTCTGAAGACAGTCCTCAGGTGATTATTGACCAAACGGTATAGCCTTAATTTTGGCAAAAATCTATAATTTAATCTCATGCCTCCTAGCACTCGTTATGATCCAGCAATTTCTCCCTTCTGCACAGATAATATTTCGTCCTCTCTTACAGATCCTGGAATCCTGAAAGGTTGAAGTGTGAGACAGCTGACATCCTCTAACAAGACTTTGAAGGGGGCCAGGCAAATCTTTTGGTGAGAAAAGAGGCTGTGTGTAGTGCCACTTTCTCTTCCACCTGTGTACCTGGGTCACAGGTGTTCTAGAGAAGGAGAAGTCAGGAGTTTACCCCTGCACATCCACATTTCAGGTCGTGTGAGCATGCCAGCCTGTTGGATATGGTGTGCTGGAGGTGCTTCCCAAATAGCTCTGCTCTCCCCTGCCCCAATACCCAGGACATCCTGCTGTGAGTTCAGGACACAGTTACAGTGAATCCCTAAGGAAATTGTAACAGAAAAAAGTCCACTTACTCTTAAATAAAAGGCCCTGGGAAAATAACATGAGAACTGGGTAAACAGACTGCACAGAAAGAGAACTGTAAAACTCCAAAATACCCTGTTTGGTGGAGAAAGATGCCTGATGGCTGTGATATCTAGCGGGGATTAAAGGCTAAAAATGGCTTGAGGCTTTTCACATAAGCACAGTATGTTCAGGGGGAAGAATACTTTCAAGTTTGGCTCCAAATATTGAAACTTAATTTAAAGAGTAGGATTTTGCAGAAATTTTGATAAATCCATAAGCTATTGAAATACTTTTTATGACCTCTGCTAGAAAAAAAAGACAGAGTAAGCATTCCCAAAACTGTTCAATAATTAAATGCGTGTTTGAAGCGATTTTTTTTTCCCCTGCCTGGCTAAATACATGTTTAAATTGAAAGTTATATAACCCTGTAGAAAAAAGGCTATGGCACAGTCTAATCCTGAATTATGTGCAGAATGGTTACAACCAAGATCCCTTTAATACAGCTATTTTAGTCTTAGTGCTGTGCAAATGCTCTTTGCTTGTCTTCAAGAATTGCTGCCTATGAATTGTAAAATACTGGAGCAAGTTTTTTTTTTTGGCATTTGCAGCTCCCACTGACAATTTTGGATGGTATAACTGAAGGACAGGCTTGGCTGACCGGGATCACATTTTGACTTTGGTTTTTTCTCTCCCAGAGCCTTGTTGGAGAGAGATTTCTGGGGGAAAAAAAAAAGGATTGGCAGAGGAGGGTGAGAAGAAAGGAGAAGGGGGACGTGTGGAACAGACATGGACTTAGAGACACTTCCACTAATAAGGAAGCAGGAATTTAGGATGGTGTCTGACCTTTTTCAGCATGCAGCTAATGTGTGGAGGAAAATATTCTTCATACACTACTGCTGTTCTGGGGCTGTTGTAGCAGGGAAACATGGAGGATACAGGGACCACGGTGAGCTCAACAAGATGCAGCACTGATGGGAAGGGAAGGTATCAGTTTAGGAAGAAGCCTTCTAATTTGATAAGGAATTTTGAGTTCTTTCCATTTTGAAGAAGAATACCCTTCCCTTGACTCAAAACAATTTGCTTTCAAAATATTTTAAAATATAGTCATAGAAGGACATTAAAAATGAGAAATCAAAATGTCTTACTTTGAAATTTCAGTTTTCTCAAAATACTAACTTTGAAATGCCTTCTTTTCTATTAAATTTTTTTAACTGGAATGATGCCCTTTCTACTACATATGGTTTGGTTTTATTCTTTTGACTGATTTTGGGTTTTTTTGTTTGTTTTGTTTGTTTGTTTGTTTGGTTGGTTGGTTGTATGTATGGATTTTTTTCTAGACAAATATCCATCCTGAAAAATCTCCCATGGAAATTCTGATGGCCAGGCTCCTGGGCTCTGTAAACTTCATATGGTGCATCCACAAGAACACAATTCTCTGAATTATTATTTCCTTAAGCTGCTCCCAATCCCCCAGTAAATGGTAGCTGAAGCCTCAGTGATATTATAGGATCCATCCTGTTTCTGGCTGTGCCTGTGGAATTACAAGGCTGTTGGGAAATCCCTTGCATAAAATAGTCTTCACTCCTTCTAGAGGCAAGCTTGCAGTGCTTGTACCACTGACTCGGGACCAACAGAAAAGATTTCCTTATCAAACCACTGCTCTCCAAGGCATTTTATTTTTTACTTTTAACTCCTGACCCTTCCCAAGTTTTGTTGTTTATTATTCTCACCATTACCCATTTGCTCCAGCAGAATTAGGCATATGATGCTGCCTTTAACTTTCTGAAAGCCTCTTAGTATTTTATCTCTACCCTGTGTGATTGTACATAACTGTGTCTGTCCTTTGTTTAGCCATGCTGAGTGCTGGCCCCTAATCATTTAAATGTATGGCGTTCCTGACAAATCTTCTCCTACAAATTAACTATTACAGTCATTAAATTTGCAAAGGAAAAAACCCCAAAAGACAAAAGGAAAAGCCCAGTTTTGAAAATTAATGCATTTAAATAGTAGTTAAAAAGATAGTTAGAAAGAAAAACACTGGCTGCAGCTGTTCTCTGTACACTGATTACTATACCTGTTGTGCTGATGCTGAAGCCTAATTAATTTCTATTTCATCCTTACTGTGGTGACCCTTATGAATTGGGAGGATTAAAGATCTATGACTTTCCAGCATCTTTTGGCTATGAAATGATTCATTACACATGCACTTTTATTTTTTTTCTGTACAGTGGATTAAGAATAGACAGAAAAAATCATGCAACAAAGGGTGACCTTGTAACTCAGGAGAAGATGAATATCCAATGATCTGCCTCTCAAA
This sequence comes from Tichodroma muraria, assembly GCA_013390105.1. Classification (NCBI taxonomy): domain Eukaryota; kingdom Metazoa; phylum Chordata; class Aves; order Passeriformes; family Sittidae; genus Tichodroma; species Tichodroma muraria. Next base: position 8,494 of record WAAG01000853.1, read on the forward strand.
GGCAGTTATGCTTTCTGTTGTTGGGTTTTTATCAGTACTTCTGGTATTTATTTATTTTTTTTTTTTACTTTTAATTTTTAAACAAATTCATTTAACAAGATGAATCTTGTCTCTTGCGTTTACTGCCTTAAAATAGCCATGAAATAGTTGTTGTTGCTGCTAAGCTTTGGCCATGTTTTAAAACAGGGAGGATTCATGGGTTTGCAAATCTCTCTCTTCTAAAGAGACTTGCATTTGCAAACCAATTAAATAAGTACATCTCCACGACCATAACTACTTGCTTCCCTGATGCTATTTCTAAAGAAACAGAACACCAGGTTAATACAGGATAGGTTTTCTGTATTAAAAATAAATAAATAAATAAAATCAACCTTTGCTTCCCTTTTACTGACAAAAAAAAAAGTAGATATGGCGCTTGACATTGATGGGTTGGATTTGAATTCATAAACAGAGTCAGAGACTTGGTTTGTTCCTGTTCCTCCTCAAATTCAAAAATTTTGTTAGCCATTGTAAATATTTTAAAGGCTTTTCTGAGCTCTTGCTCAATGCCATCACTTCTCCAAACCCTGCGAGTTGCCAGCACAGGGATTTCAGAAACACTAGCTAAAACATCTTGACAAGCTAAACAGTTTTTAGAACTGAAGTAGGTGGACTTAGCTGACTCCCTGCCAGCTCCAGAGTCTGCACACTGTCGAGGGAGATAAGCAGTGCAAGCGGAGTGGATTAAGGCTGGTGCCAGGAATCTGCAGATCCTGGACCTGCTCTCATCTCTGCCATCAGCAGCGCCGTGTCCTGAGCAAGTCACGTCCTTGTTGGCCCAGCCTGTTCCTCTGTAGGTGAGCTAGGAGCAGTAATTGCCTATTTCTTTCAAAGAATGTTTATTTTTCTTGTTTTTTGAGGGTTTAAGCCCTCAGCCTTATGACCTATTTATGTGCATTGGGCTGAACTGCTCACAGCTCTTAGCAGGAACGGACCTGAGCAATGCAGCCTTTGAGGAAGTTTTCTTCAGTTCAGTCAGATTTCAGTATTTTATACTTCTATGATGCTTTCCATGAACAACTGACTGAAAAATTTAGCCTCTTTTCGTCTCTCTTCCACACATACTGTGGTTGGCATTAACATCTCCGAAACAGGGAACTTGAAACCTCCTTCTGGTGATGTTATGATTCCAGTTGCATCTCAGTTATACAACATGAATGCCTAAAAATACAAATTCTCAAATCTTTCTTGCTCGGGCAAACTCAAGAACAACAACAGTGAAAAAATAGCATTTTTGAAATGCAGAATTTCAAATACTTATAACCACTCTAATTTTTAACTCTGTCCTTGTCAAAACACTAACATGCATTTTAACATGCATCTTAAATTAATTATTTTTTAATATACTTTTATTTCCTGAATCTGTGCAAAAGGAATTCAGCATTATCTGATATACTGTTGTATAAAATTTTTGACCCAGACCCTAACAGAGCTTGAAGATTCTTACAAACAGATGAAATCAATTTCTTGGCTTTGAAATTTCTGGCATATGCTGGCTCTTTCTGGATGTCAAAGTGAACAACTTGATACACAGCTCATGTCTCTTCATAGCTTTGAACTATCCATAACTCTCTTTTGGGTTTTAGTAAACACATTCCTTAAAGTCTGTGGCATGTTACTTCTCAAATTCTATCTGTATTACCCAGGGTCTTGTTTCTGTACTCTCTTCTCCCTTAGATTCAGCAATATTTCCCCATATTTCCATTTCCTATTGCACCCTGATCTGTTGGGTTTTTTGAGATGAGAGAAAGCTGCCAATGGGGTGTTAGGAATAGGATTTTTTCTTTTTAGAGTGCATGTATAACTTGAACATTCAGAAAAAAGAACAGTTTTGTTGTTCCATGCCTAGATATTAAACATAACTAAATCTGACAACTGAAAAGATAGCATCAGTGGCAGAAGCTATTACACTGTAGGACCAAAGCCACAAACTTGCCTGCTGAAATGACCTCTTTACTCCAGTTACCTCCCTCGCCTAGGTTGAGAAAACTCCTCAAGAAAGTTCCCCTCCTCATCAAGTGCTGAGCACTTTGAGAATGCCAAGAGCCAGGATGAACCAGAGCCGTATTTCCAGCTGGCAGGAATGCTCTCTGTGCCCTGCATCGGCCTAGTGATGTTTAACAAGCAATTCTTGATGAAGGATTTTCCTTTCTAGGGGCACAGCAAGTTATGTAAGAGGATACTTGGCATCTTCTGAAAGAGAAGGTTCTCCTTTATCTGAAATGGACCATCTGACACCTTCTTGTTTCATATCTGACACCTTCTTCTTTCATGGCTTTCCATTTCATCTTGTGACAAAGCCATGTGTTTTTGCTTGATCCCATCTGAGTTTGAAGATGGCAACCAAGGAAATATCAACCTCTTGTTTTTGTCTCTTCAAACATGCCATCAGTTTGTGAAAAAACCCAACCAAAAAACCCCCACCCCAAACCCTGATTATGTTTTAGATGCTACTAAACAAAGCATGCCAACAAGAGAAACCCAGGCTAAAAATAAAAAGTATCTTTTTTTCTTGATAAACCAGAAACTAGTGTAATCTGACTGGTAGATACAAAATACCAAACCAAACCAAACCAAAACACAGACAACTTATCTAGTTCATTTCATGCTCATGCTAAAGTTGATCCACTTAATTATTTCTACCATTATACAGCCCATTGCTGCTCTTTTTCTGCTTGGAAAAAGTGTCAGTGTTACAGGAGAGAGATTTTATGCTCAGAAAACCTGGGATTAGAAGAACAGTCATTTTGATATTTGAGATTCATCTTTGGCACCAGACTCTTTTTAAGCATGGGAAAAATTTTTATGCTGACGTGTGTCTGTGTAACAAAATAATTCCAAACTCTGGGATGGTAACAGATGTTATAGACCAAAGAATGAAAACTGCTGGTTTAGAATAAGAAAATCTTCCAGTGTTATTAGAAAACAGAAGAAAGCATATGGCATGTAATAGGTCAGTTTAATGGCATTGTTTGCAGTAAAGTTGACATTTCAGGCACAATCTGCAGTGCTCACTTGAAGCAGGACATTTTGCTGGGCAGAGAAGGATTTGATACATTCTTTTATATTGCTGTGTCAAATTGGATTAGAACATAATAAAATGGAGAATGTAAAAGAAAGGCCTTTGGGCTCACTGGTTAGGCAGTGTAATAAGATGCACAAGGAATTAAAATGAATTGTACTCTTCAGAAGTATGGCAAACTTGTCATGTGCAGTTTGTGCGGAGCTTCGCTTTTTCTCATTCATCTCCCAGGTTTATCCTTCCTGTGTGCACTTTTTGTTGACCTACATAAAGTGAATTCCCTTCAGTGACTTTGCCCAGCATTTTTCTGCTTCCTAATTATTATTTGAAACAAGACGACGTTTAAATATAAATTATTGAAAACCTGTTACAGTTGATACAGTTTTGGTTTCCAACCATAAATTGTCCAACAGGGCTCAAAACTTTGCCAAAATTTCTTTTTGAGTTTCACTAATGCTGCCTGCTGGCCTGGAGTGCAGCCACAGGAGTATTCATTGCAGCAGCCTCACCGAGTAGCCCTGGATCAGGATCCAGCTTCTGCTGTCAGACTGAGAGATATCTCAGCTACACAGACAAGAAAACGGGCTGAAACGTGTTTCTTAAATGATGCATGGAGTATTTCTCATAACCTCATGGAATGAATTGTAACCTTTGAAATTTTGGAAATGTTTATTGGTAAGCCGGGTACTCCACGCTTTCATTTATCTGATACTCTTATCTCAGAACTCACATTACCCAAAATTGGATGTATCTCCTATGTACCATCAGTCACTTTCTTTGAAAAGGCCTCTGCTAGCTGGGAAGCCAGTGACAAGTCTAGATGGCAGGTCGTGTGTTCTGTTTGGATAAACAGGTTTACACTTCACGGGAGAATTGGTACCAGGAGGAATTAACAAATGACTCATGTTTCAGTCCTGAATTTAATTTCAGATATTACAGAAAATATGAATACAAATGACGTGCTGCATGACTTTTGAAATTTGGAAGAAGTGATTAAAAACAAAAAATACCAGGGCCCAACTTCTGCCTAAGTTAAAGCAGGGAAAAAGGACCCACTCATATCAAAGCATCCCCAGTGTGCATGCACATTCAGCTCTCGGTTGACTGTAAAAAATGAAGTTGATCTTTGGACATTTAATGCTGTATGAAGGCAGCCTTTCATTTGGAATGACTGTCAGCTCCTCTGTCACATCCTTACTTTTCCCCTGCAGCTGAAAAGCAGTATAAAAGCCAGGTTTATCCTCCCTGACACCAAGTACCTCTACCCCAAGTGAGGAACTGCTTGTGCTGCTGCTGCACTTCTATCCTCGTGTGGGACAGGATTGTGCAGAGAATTCACCTTAAAATTAGGAAAATATCCATTTTTATCAAGAGTTTTCCTAGGGAAAAACAAAAAAGATTTAATCAATTTGGTCTGTAATATGGGCACATTACCTGAGCACAGAGGTGTTAAGGTAAGGGTCCGATTTCAAGCAAGTTGTCTCAGAACCTCCTTTACTTTTCAATGACTTCTTATTTTCAGCTAAGCAAATGCTTCAGTGCTTTCCTGAACGGGGTTCTAACAAACTTGCCCTTTGATCTTACTGCTAATGATGCCTGGTTGATTTGACTCTAAAATGTGCACTCCACTGGAGTATGGTTTGACATAGCAAATGAAATATTTCCTGACACTTGGCACTGGTGCCTTCACCCCTGTGGATTTCTGTAACATATCATTCTCACTGAAGGTCTGCCCTTCTGAGGATGCGTGGGATTCATCTCTAATGGCATTACAAGGAGGTTGGCTTTTGCTCTGAGTAGAAAGCTCCTTCTGTTTTGGAAGTAATTTCCATGATTTTATACCTAATCACTGTTTGGATTCCTGCATGGAACTTGATAACAGAGACTTTGGAATAACTGAAATACTACAGACTTCTAAAATACATTCCTCATTTCCCTGGGAACACAGTGATACCAAACAAAGAGTTAAACCAATTCAGTGTGTTTCACTGCTTTTATGGAACAGCATTGTCTGAACTCTGCTTGGCTGGATTGTAGCTGTGGGGTTTTCTGACTTTATGAGAAGAGTCTTTTGAAGAACTGAAGACTGCTGCATAAGAAATGTTGAATCTGCAGTTCTGGCTGATTAGTGTGCGGTAAGTTATGTAAAAAATCATGCAAAACAGGAAGACAGGCAAAATAAGAGAAGTAATATTTCCTTAAGTAAATTTCAGATTAAGTAGGATTAAAACATTCTCCAGCATTTCTGCCCTATCAGCAGGGCAATGACTAAACCCACTGTTTCCTACATAAAACATTCTTTAATATATCCAAAGAGCAAGAAATGAAGACTGAAAATGTACTGTCAGTTTCCCTGGATTAAGGTCAAAGCTTGAGAAAGAGAGAGAATAGAGTATTTTCCTTCATAAATTCAACAGACAATTTCAGTTATAATCAGATTAGGGAAATAAAGTCAGAAACAAATAAAATTCAAAAAGAAAAATTATAATACTTACATTGGTGACATATTCAATATCCTTCCAAATATTACATTCCCTGGGAAAATCTGCCAAATCTAAAAAATTATCCACTACCACTTGGCCAATCAGGTCGTGCCTGGAGAATCTGTCAAAGTCATACACAGAGAAATGGAGTTTCCTTGTGTTGAGATCATTGTACGGGACAGTAAATAAAAAAACTTCATCAAATACTGGATTTAGAGTCTTTCTGTGCACTTTAGTCTGGTGTTTTGTTTTCCTGTCGGGGAGCAGATATATCTTCACGTATGGATCTGAAGTTCCAGAGAAGTCCTTTGCCGGCAGGTTGACGGCCTTGTGAATCTTCACAATCAGCTGCTCTAAATCACAGTCATACTTGAGGATGAAGTTGAGTTTTCCACAGGCCTTGCTGTTACTCCTCCGGCCCTCGTCCGTGTCCAGCGATCTCTGCTTGTACAGCTCTGGCTTGATGCGGCCGATGCCCGTCAGCTGCTCCTGCTTCTGGACCTGCTGGATGTTGAAGTCAGGGTTGGACAGGTTGAGCTGTCTCCGGAGTGAATTGTGCCTTAAAGAGGAAAGGAAAGCATTGGAACAGGCTGTGCACACACACTAAACATCCTGTTTAAACATGCACAACACGCTGTTGGCATTTGGCGCGTTTCCCTAACGTACAACGGGGTCAGAGTTTCAACAAAGGGATAAACCGCGAGACCCAACGTTCGCGAGAGCTGACCTTCAGCATCGGTCTGCCAATGCCACATCATTTTCTGTCCCCATGTCTCAAGCTGGGCTGAAATGGTTTGCTGACCACCCCAACAATTGTTTTCCCTTTTTCTCTCACACCTGGTGTAATAAACTCTGTGGCACTTTGGCTGAAAAGCTCCTTTACTTTCATTAGCTGAATATAAGAAGTTGCTTTTAGCTTTGGTCCAGTGAAATTTAATAATTCACACTTACTGTGACTGACATTTCTCCTTCATGGATGGTAACAAAAATCAAATTTGCAATCCCTGTTGAGGTAGGGAGATGTGAAAGTGAAAGTTGGATTAGGTAAAACCCTAATCTTCTATGAGTTCCATTTTATTGTCCTATTCATATGCAGCAGTCACTCAGTTTATTGGAGCACCAGGAGCTCAGGTTGAACACAGAAAGAGCACCTGGAAAATGCCAGCACAGGATTAATCCAAAGCTATTCGTACTGAATGTAATCAGAAATAGTTCCTCTGCTATAATTGTTCCTTGATTCCTGGTAATATCTGTTTACCCACACTGAAAGCAGGAATAACCTCTTATGTGCTATCTTAATTTTTTTTTTCTCTTGTTGTATAATAAATACGTAATCTAATGGCTCTACATTAGTTATTTCCAGGATAAAAAATTAACATGTCACCAAAATAAAAGAAAAAAATTCAACCCATAAGCTCCTCATGGCAGTGAGAGGAGCAGAATATCCTGTGGAGGAATAAAAAGAAGAGGCTAGCAAAGAGCCACTGTGCTAGTGCTGTACCTTCTCCAACTGAAGTGCATCTGCTTTGACTCAGATATTTACTGGCTCTTCACATGCTGATTCTTATTCTTGCTGTATGAAACATAATCCTTTAATCACCTGCCCCTGTACACTCAGCCTCCCCCTTTCCTCTTCCCTCGTGTACTCATCCTCCAGTTCCCCTGGAGACTTCACTGACTCTTGTTCAGTCACTCTTCCCCCTTCAGTCATGATTGTGGCTAAAATCTATGATTTTTTAATCCTATTTCTAACTCTTGCAAGAGTTTCATTAGCTTGCCCTACTTTTCTTCTTTGGAAAAATCTTTGAGGAGATATTACTGGGTGTTCAGCACCAGTGCTAAGTGTAAATGAATATGCTTTACAAGCTAAATCTAGGCTGTCCTGGTGCTTTTGAGGGATGCAGGGCTCTGTGTTATCCAGCTCCTGAGGAAAAAACACCAATGAGACAGTGGTTGTGATGCCTTAGGATTTTAGCTTTATATTTTTCACATATTTGTAATCCTGCAATTCTTTAGCATATAACTCTGAACTCCACATATAGTGTTAGCTTCTGTTCTCCCATTTTGGTCAGACAAAAAAAAATCCTCCCTAGGCCTGAGAATCAAGGACACCTCACTGTCTCAGGCCCTGAGAAATGTAAACAAAAGTGAGTTGGGGGAAACTTGGGGTAAATTACTTCATCACCTGAAGCTGTAATTGGAAGAGCAACATCCAATATGCAAATGAACCAAACTTACAAAAGTGTGAAAACCCGTGACTCGTCGTCCATTTTTTTTGGATGTAGCCCCTGCGGGGGCTTTGTCTGCCTGATATGTACCTGAAGGCCCTTCAATAAATATAATTGCTTTTTATTACCTTAATTTTGTCTGGCCTCTGTTTTTACGTAGCCCCAAAACAGTTGAGAGAAGAGTGGAATAGGGTTGCGATGCTGTCGCTTTGACCTACAAGGTTTGTGCGCCTCAGTGAATAACCTTTGTTTATTTTATTTTCTTTAAAAGGAACACGGCGAGAAGACGATCCATTTTTTTAGATCAGCGTGCCGTGCTTTTTGGGCTGTACCTATATTCATGAATAACAGAGAGAAATTGGAGTTACTGACCGGGCAGACGAGGTGGGCTCAGTGATCTGGCGCTGCATCCGTACATTGGGCACGTAGTTCTCCTTGCTTCCCTCCTGGGTGTCCACCGGGAGGTCAGGGGAGGTGTGGCTGATCTTCATGGAGGCCTCGGGGTAGGTGGCGGGCTGCCCCAGGTAGTCCTCGCTGTAGTCACGGTCATTGGCGTCCGTGTCCGCGTAGTGCAGCGGCTCCTGCTTGCTGTCCTTGTTCCCGAAGGGCAAACCCCGCTCCCGCCACGGGATCCAGCACAGCTTCCAGGACACGAACAGGGACACGCCGAACAGAGCCAGGCCACAGGCCGTGACAACCAGGGAGAGCAAGCTTATGGAGATGTCTGCAAAGGAGAGAAGCGCATCCACGTCACGCCTCCGCGCTCTTTGGAGCTTGGCATCTCCAGAGAACCGACACGGGAGGCGAACGCCTCGGGGTTGCAAATTGAATTCTGGGCCCTGCAACAGTCATAAAATACAAGCTTTTCAAAAGTTCTAATTTCTTTCCCCCCGAGGGAAAAGAAGAAGTCTGGAATTCAGTATATGACTTGAACTTAGCTTATAATTTCCCTCCAAAAGCTGGGTGGGATGAAAGGTCATTCTAAAATGTGAAAAGGGTTGTTCACTTGCTTACTCAACTTCCTATTGATGAAAGAGCTGTGCCTGCAGTAAATTTTAGGGTTTTTTTTCATTTCATGTAGTGCAGTTTCCTCCACCTGTTTTACCAGTTCTTACTCGTTTCTCTTCCAGAGCCTGTATTAGGCTTAAACACTATGAAAATATGCACACAAGCACCTCCGTGACATGAATTTTTTAGGTATTTCACTGATGTATCTTGGTTTATTATTGTAATTCCATTCCATCTAATTTTAGACTCATTCCTATCTTTGCAAATTATTTTTGACTATCAATGCATGGCTTGCTCTTCATAATTTAATTAGGATACCAATATCTCAAGAGTGAGGTTTTTCTGGGTTTCTTAACTCCAAAGGCTCTTTCTTTTCTTTTTTAAAATTTCTGCTATAAAAAGGAATTTGGAGATGAGTTTTCTGTTGTTTTCCCCCACATTTCCAGCATTATCCTACTCCATCAACACAAATAAGTTACAACTGGGAGTGGGTTTTGCTCTGTTTTGCTTTAGGTTGCACACTGGGAAAATGACTCAGTGGAACAGCTGTTTTTGTGGTTACAGTGTTTTTGAAATGAATCTCTCTGTGGATTACACAATACATCATGCCTTAAACACAATTAGTGAGGATTCTATTTTACTGCCTTAAATTATAAACACAAGCTGATCAAAGCAATTTTTCACACTGTGTGTAGGTTCAGAGTGTCAGGCTGCATCTCTCTAAGCAAGCAGCTAGCCTGAATTCTCAAAGGATGGCAGAAGGTTGAAATATACTGCTTCTACTAAGACAATTATTTAAGAATGACAATTCAGATGAAACAGCCCCAGTCCATTCCGAAATAAAAATAACATTTTTTTTTAGAAAGTGGAAAAGTCAATACCTTCTGCCCCTGCTGTGAGTCTCATTCTCACCAGCCAGACAGATTAAATTTCCACAGTGGGGGGAGTGACACTGCAATCCATTTCACACAGGAGCTGTCCAGTTTATTCTGCATGCTGCAAACCAATTTCAAACAAATTTAGCCAGCGTGGCCCTTTCTGTCCTTCTCCGAGTCATATGAAGACAAAGCTCATTAGCAATGGGGACAGCACAGCAGCTGATTGGAATTACAGCAAAGAGTTTTTCAGAGCTGAAATTAATTAAAGAAATTCCTCCCATGCATAAAAGGGAATTTGGGAAAGAGTAGAATGGCAGTTCTTGATAATTTTTGAATATTTATTGGTAAACAAATCTGGCAGTGGAGGCAGAGCACAACCTCCTTTTGATTAAAAAGCTGAGGATCAAGGATGCACAAGTGAAAGAAGGCCTTTAGAATAAAACAATTTGTCTTGGATTCCCTGGAGAAGAAGCAAGAAATTCATCAGAGGTCTGCAAAAAGGCCATTTCTTTCAAAGGACTGATTCAAGTAAATGACCCAGCACTGAAACAAATGAGAAATTTGGAGTTATCAGAAGCAGCCAGAAGATTACAAGGTGAGAACAGAGGACTGCCCAATGATAAGGGAGTATCAATATGAAGGTGAGGAACAATTTGAAAAGTAGACCAGCAGCCCCCTACCCTACCTTGAAGATGACTTTAGCAGAGGAAGTTTTCTGGGGAACAGACACCATGAGAAAAAACACACGAGGGCAATACAAACTGTTTTTCATTTGGAGAGTTCGGGGGCCTTTAATAACATATACAACACCATTATCTCACAGCTTGCTTGCAGAGAAGCTGGGCAGTAAACAGTGCAGGTCACAGCATGAGAGGGGATTGTTTATCCATCTTGGTTTTACTTCTTCCTGCCTGCTTTGTGTCAGGGAGAAGTTTTTCTATGAAACTTTTGTTTCTGTGGGTGGGAAAGGGACCACCACATATCTGTCTTACTTCTGTGGAAGACAGTGGACTAAAGGGTAGTGCTCTAAGCTTTTCCCTTTCATCAGACAGTAATTTTCACATCCTGCATGCCTGGCTGGCAATTTTCAACAACAGTGCAGATCCATTGTGAATAGCTGAGGTGAGCACAGTCCCATGTGAAGGGATTTTTGGCTGCATCCTGGAGCTGCTTTTCTATTAGCCACTTGTACTGTTGCACACTGTATTTTCTGTATAATTTTTACTCCATCTTTCCAGATGTCTCAGTTTTTCTAAGCCTGTTTATCTGTATTCTCCTGTGGTAGCAGTACTCATCTGATGCCAGTGATTTCCTCTGCTTTGTAATGAGAGCAGGGTAAGTCTTTACTTTTTTGTCCTCACAGAAATGAGATCTGCAGCACAGAAAGTGTTCCTTAGAAATCTGGCTGCTTCTAAATTCCCTCTGTGAATGCCATGACACCAGCCAAGCATCTTGATATGGATCTGAGTTAAAATTTCATAATTCTACCTTTGTCATCATGGCTGCACTAAGAGCTGAGCTCCCAAATTCCAGCATGTCAGAACACCTGGATTATAGCATATTGATTGTAGCATGCTGATGCTGGAAAATGTGTACCCCACTAGCAAAGGAGGCCTTTCGATAGACAGAAAACAAGAGGACAGACCTTCAGGGTGGCCCCAGATTAAACATTCTTGAGACTTGGTAGCTGTCTCTTAATTCTTTGTCTATTGAGACTGTGACTTCATTGTTAGAGGACTCAGGAGGAACTGCCACTATTTCCATGCAGCTCCAACAACCAGGAATTCAGCTATGGTTTCCAGGAAGACACAGGGTTTCTGAATATTTTGCTCACAGCATTGTCTTACAGATATTCTGATGCAACAATCAATTTTTGACCAGGTTTCCATGTTTCAATCCCTTTTAGTCTACT
>WAAG01000855.1:0-15083 GCA_013390105.1 Tichodroma muraria
TTTAAAGCCCCCAAAGATCTGTCTAATAATGAAGCCTACACATTCAGATGTTGGTATTGGCAAGTTCTTTGATTTAAGTGTACTTCTCCCTTTTCAAGCCATAGTAAACAAGCTGTGCTTTTGCATTTTTGATGTGTGTGTAAAAGCAACATGAAATGACATCAAAGCAGCTCTGACAGCACTGCCCACGATTTCTCTTGGAAGAGGAGCAGAAGGCATTAGCAGCACCTGGGAATAAATAAGAAAGAATCCTGCTGATGAGATCTACCCTGTGCCGAAAAAGTTAACTTTCCTAGAGATTAAGCAGTCAATGATGTGACTCAGTGATTACATTTTAGCAAGTTGTGTGCAGTTTCTTTGTATGCCAAACGCAGACTGGCTGACTGCAGCAAATTTAACTAAACTACTTGGCAGCGTCTAGTGCTGAACTACACTTCTGCTAATGCTACGCCCATGCAGAGGCACAGTCCAGCTCCCTTCGTATCCGACAGGGACTCGCAGCCAATGACACTACAGCTACTTAGCCAAATCCAAGATTTACCAGCTTTGGTCATGATTCTGTGAAAGTTTCCTTAATTATGCAGCTAATTCTGTTACAGCCACTGAGTCTTGAGATGTTGGGCTAGACACCAGCTGAGAAAGGCAGACAGGCAGAACACCTTAAGAGGGCCAGGGAAAGGTCAGAGGAAGAATTCAAGGATTTGTATGTTCAGTTTGTTAGGAAGAGAATTGGAAGATGTCTACAATACAGTGTACAAGGATTTCGCTGGGAAGAAAAGCAAGACAGTGGAAGATTTCCAAGCACAGCAGGAGAAGCATTTAAAGAGCTGAAAGGGGTACCCAGAAATGTTTTAATTGCAAACAAATTACCAGTTTGAAACAGTGAATCTAACAGCAATTGGAAGAGATGACTCTGAGAAACAGCAAATACTCTAGCTCTTCACACCTTGAGGTCAAGGCGTTTCCCTGAACTGTATGATCTTTCTAAAACAAACTGTCCTGGGCTCAGCACAGGTGGTGACTGAAAATTTCATTGCCCATAATACACACAAGATGAAATCAGGTGAACTAACAAACTGTCTCTTGAAGCTCTGAGAGTCTACAGACTAATGTTGATGGAATTACTTGCATGAAAAATTCCCAGCTAAATGAGAGCTTGCATGACTAGTGAAAATTTCTACCAACAGATACCATCTATTTTACATGCTGCATTGCAATAAAGCAAGATGACAAATATCCTAATTTAGAGGAAACATCAAAACCAAGGGGACATATGAAGACTTTTAGACAAAAAGTTTGTGGTGTTTTTTTTCCATCAAAGAATTTCTTAGTTGTTCAGGTTTGTTTTCTGCAGACTTGACTACTGAAGTGCAGTTGTCCAAATCTAATCTCAGCACATCTTTCATCATCTTTAGAATTTCCCACATCTAATGAAACTTTCTTTCTCATGACTCTGCACACATTGTTTAATTTTATTTTTTCTGTTTTAGAAATAGGAACAAAATATATTAGCCTTAAATGTAGGGGTCACTAAACAGAATTTAGGGAAAGGTCATTTTAGCAATCTATCTGCAGAAGAAAAGTTATTCAAAATATAAACCATGAAATTCCTTAAATTAGTTTTAGGTTAAGAGGAGAAGCAAGAAAATAAAAAAATGGGCCGCAGGCTTGACTGAAAACCTCCTTATCTGTAAATTGGCCTTTTTTTCCAAGTTCTCTCGGCAGCTTTGGCCTGAAGGAAGGTCTAGATGATACGACTGCTTTGTTAGTAGAGCAGTAAGATTAATGGAACAGATTCTCATTCGCTGTTTATAGACAATTCTCTGGGACTTACACTCTCTGAGGGTCTAGCCCAATATAATTTCACAACAATGAAACAGTTCTTAAAGGGGAGGGTCACATTTCAAAAGGCTGTGAAAGCATTAAAGCATCATTTTAGCCAGTAATGCTAAAAATGGACACTTTCCCATCCTCCTAGCAGCAGAAGGCAGTGGACACTTAGTGATTAATTTCTAATTCTGCAGTTCATCTCAGTCTGTAGCACTGACAATGTCAGCCCAACTTACTCTGGCAATTATTCTGAACCAAGAGCACATCTTTAACGAGCCAGGACACTGTTGCTGACCTGTTTCCAACTCATTAATGCTTTTAAAGTCTTTGCCATCTTTCACTTCCACATCAACTTCCTCACAGATGTACTTACTAGTACACCTGGCACTTTGCTAACAAATGATGCACACAGCTCTCAGCTGGGAGAGATCTTACTCCAAAAATTAAAGCCACACTTTGAAAATGCAATTGGAGTGACAGCGAACTCCATCAAGTCTCATCTTCTTATTAAATCAGCAACACCTCAGTCAAAACCTGTGCAGTTGTCCGAGTCCAATACCATTTTTCACAGATGCCATACTATTTTAAAGACTTTCTTCTTGGCTCTTGAATAATTAAACAATATCCTTTCAACATAAAAACAGTCTACTGGATCAGGCCAGAAGTTCATCTAGCCTCCTATCTTTTCTCTGACAGTGGCTGGGATGAATGCCAAAGGAAAACAACCACCCTTCCCCTGAAACACACTTAATCCTTTCAGCAATCAGCATTGTAAGGACTTCCTGAGCTGCAGGTTGAGTCACATTTCACAGTTTCTGGTGGCCAGCCTCTGCCCCAAGCCCTTCTGATATGCTGAACCTTTTTATGAGAGTGTCTAGAGGCAGAGTGGTCACAGTCTCAGATGATAAAATTAATCAATTGCACAGAAATGCCAATATGCTAGCACACAAATGAAACTAGCTTTGATGATGACCATTCTCCCTGTTTATATAATAGATGCATAATACTTATCAAAATATTTCTGGTCTTATCACTCACAAAAGTCATCTTGTGACAAGACAGAAATAAACTTCTCCCTGTGGTTTGAAGTTTATTTACATACTAACTTACCTTGCTTCATATATGTGATTGTGCTAAAATTTTTTAGACTACAATTTTTTGGACAGAGACTAAGGCCATACTTTATCGAGGACTTAAATCCAGGCATCATTGATACCTGTTTTGCTGCCTGAAAGAATATTATGTTTTGTTTCATATTTTTCCTGTATTTTGTAAAGTGGATACCTGAAACCTTCTTCAGGACAGGAATTCCTGGAGTTGTGTGCTATTACACAGTTAATCTCTCCTGGACTCAGCAAATGGGGATAAACCAGTGGCACTGTTACCCTGATGGGGCTGCTAAATTCCCACAGTGCTGAGCCTGAGCCACCTGAGCTCTGGCTCAGTGTGAACCCAGGGACTGGGTAAAAACTGCTCAGGCCTCATCCTCTCTAAATGTAGCTTTAAAGCCAAGGGTTGTGACCTGCCTGAACAGACAGCAGTGCTCTAGAAAAACCCATCTCTCTGAAGGAATAGTTGGGATGGACACAGCGTCCATTGGTGGGAGCCCTGCCACACAAAGCACCTGCCCAGAGACTGTCCTTGCACAGGGGAAGAACCTAAGGAGCCATGGACAAGGGGAGTGAGGGCTGCTTCCCCTCTGAGGAGGGCAAGAGGCAGGAGGGACACATGTGAGGGATGGGAGGAGAAGAAGAGCAGCTGTTCTTCCCTATGGCCCAAACACATTATGAGCAATCAGGGCGCTAAGGCTGTCACAAAGCAAATATGCTGCATTGGTTAAGATAAAAGTTGTCTGCATAGAGCTACTTACAAATACAATAACAATAATTCACCAAAGTAGGCAAGTGCAGCTGAAGTGGAAACCATGCTAGCACAAAAGCCTGCCTGTCTCTCAGAGATTTTACTGCCTGGACTTTGGTACTATTCTTAACACTGGCACAGCTGATACCCTAGAACACAGATGTGCTTCGTGAGAAGATAAATGCCATATTTATCCAAGAAGTGTCCTGGTAGCTGTCAGCGTGAGTGTCTCATCCATCATGCTCTTGTCCCCTGTCCTAAGGGGAAGTTCATCTATCCCGCTATATATTCTGATAACCTGGTGGTGCTTTAAGAGCACACTCTTAAAATCACCAGTGAAAGACAGGTTTGGTGCCTCTCCCCTCCATCAGCAGCACCGCTTGTGTTCGAGTTGATCTGGGCGTCGTTTGCAGCAGCCGGAGCCGGAGCCGGAGCCGGAGCCGGAGCCGGAGCCGGAGCCGGAGCCGGAGCCGGAGCCGGAGCCGGAGCCGGAGCCGGAGCCGGAGCCGGAGCCGGACCGGAGCCGGAGCCGGAGCCGGAGCCGGAGCCGGAGCCGGAGCCGGAGCCGCGGGGCCAGAGCGGCTCCCGCAGCGGAACACGCTGCCGCTGCTCTCTGCGGGCTGGCAGCGGCTGTGCATCCATCCAGCTCCACAGGCCTGACACGGGACACGCTGCTGCACTGAAGTGGCACCTGCGCAGAGCCCGTGCTGTCCCAGGTGCTGCTCCTCATTCCCTTCCTTGAAATGCAGGCAATTTCTTATGTCTACACTAAGGAGTAAAATTCTTAAATTATGTAGTGTCCCAAAACAAAGGCTTCCCACCATCAGACAGCAATGATGGCAGTCCCAGTTTGCAGGACAGAGTGCTGTTCAGTCTAGAAGCTCAAACATTCTTCTGCAGGGCCAAAAACATTCCTAGAGCCGAAACCAGTAAAAAACCCAAAAGAAATGCCTTGAAAGTTGCAAATGTTTTAGCTTATACGTTCTCTTCAGGGTTTCAGATGATTTCTGTTCCATACTAGAACAGCTTCTGCTCAAGTCCCTGCTCACCAGAGTGCTTAAAAGTGAGTAAATTTAAGTGTCAACATCAATGAAGTACTTGCATGCTTAAAAGTCCTGCTAAGCAGAGGCCTTGGGCTACGTGTCACTGCAAAAACAGGTGTCTCTCTACATCGAGCCTCCTGTGCCACGCCAGACACAGTACAGGAATAGCTGCACTACTGGAAGGAACAGTGGTCACATTATTTCTGGACATGTGCTACACTGCAACTATTTGGACTGAGGTAAAATACAACATCAACTCTTGAGGGTGTTTGCATGGACACTTTCCTGATAGCACAGCCCTCAGCTGCAGCAGTATCATTATTCCTTTTTGTGGTAAGAAAGCTCCTCACTGGAGAAAGCAAATTGAGCAGGTAAAAGTGTCTGTCACTGCTTTAGCAAGGGAAGGAATGTGCCACGATCAAAAGTCTGTCAAAAAGCTTCTCCTCCAGAAATAAAAAATGAGAGATTACATCAATAGGGAATTTTACAGTTTTCCTCTGTATCACAATGGGATAACAGACAGATATAAAGCAAAACCGCAGTGAGAAGGAAAGAAAGCAGGGTAAGAAAGTTGAGGGCTGCTCCCTTATAACCAGAATGAAAATCTTTCCTTGAACTGCAGGTAAAGATGGATGAATTTTCTGCAAAGGGAAAATAAACCTGAAATTAGTCATAAAATCCACTTGAATGTACTAGTTAGTCATCACTTGGAATCTAAATAAAACAAACCTCATTTTATAGTGGAATTCTGTAGAAGAAAAGGAAGCATTTTTTTACTAAAAGCAAAGAATGCGCCTGAGTAAGAACAGCATCATTCACCCTGCAAATCAATGTGGGAGCAAGCCATGGATGCTCCTGGAGGTCTCTGTTGCCTTTATGTACACATGATCCTGAAGCTGCACTCATCAATTCTGGCTACTTCACCAACAAAGCCATGCCTGCACCATCACATTCTCCCCAAGGCCACTTCTGTGACAGTCTTGTTTACTGACTGTCTTCCTTCCCTGTGTACCAATATCTTAATGACCAAAATGAGACCTGTCATTTAGGCTTTAATATGGCTGCCTGTGAAACAAAGCTTTCCAAGGGTCTCCTTTCCCCTTTTCCATAAACCTCCAAAAAATGCAGTCACTGAATGTGAGATGAAATTAGCTCCCTTTATCTTTTGCTTAGACTACTAACCTCGGGAAAAAAAAAATAAATTATTTGGTCAATTCTTGTGGTGGTCAGCATCTTCTTATGCATTAGGACAACACCTCTTGTGATTGGCTCTTATTTCATTACAGACAGGTTTTGAGGTGGTTTCCACAACACATCCTGAACACAGTCACAGAAAGCATCACAGGAAAAAAAAAAAAGGGTGTGATGCCAAGTACTTGAGAGCTGGAATTACCTGCCCAGCCTCTTGTGCCCCTGCAGCACCAGCAGCCCAGACACATGGGCACAACGTGTTTGTTCCATGAGAGCCACTCCCTCACACATTGCATGAGCAGAATGCTGTCCACGTAAAGAAAAGCTATTCAGTATTTTGGTTTTGCCCCTTTGTTCACTGCGTGGTCCCAGTTTTATTTACTTCACATCACTCCAACACTACACTGATGACAGAGTTTGTAATTTCCTTTTCTTTTCTGTCAGGTTAATCCCTCTAGTTTCTAATGGCTTGACAAACAATAAAAAAAGTCTAATTTTCACAGCAAGTCTGAGAGGCAAAGTGATGTGCTGAATCTGGACCACACAAAATTACCACGTGTTATGCAGAAGATCACATCATGCTGGATTGACAACTGCCTTGGGCAGTGACTTTGCCTTTTCCACAGTACAGTGCCATGTGTATCAATAAATCCACACAGAGCAGCTGTAACTTCACAGGGTGTCTTTCTGAACATTACTGAACCTGTCTTAATGCCATTTAAAATATACTTTCTAGAAATGGAGAAACTAACTCCAGTTAATTACATAGGTGCAGAAAAGTCAAAAGAGAGACACTAGATAACAATGTGCAGCCAAGCAGGGCCAGGGCCAGATCCAAATTTCACTGAATTGCAAGACATGATGACTCTCTGGACAACTGACTAATCAGGCCCTAAGAGCTGATAGTACAGCTTTTGTTGAAAACAGGCAAACTTTTTTTCAAAAGTATGTTTTCCACTAATGGAGAGATCCAGAGGCTTCTTCATGTTGGGCAGCCTGGTGTTTGTTCTCTGTTTTAAAACATTTTTTGCAAACCACGTAGAAATAATGCTATAGATTGCCAGGGATTTATAAATATCAGTGGTGTCACCACAGTTTTAATCACAGGATAAATGTGGTGCAAAATAGGATTTCTAGGTAACAATCTCTATTCTAGATGAATGTTAGACAAACTTCTCAGCAGAGTGATTTTGTAACCTCTGCAGAAACCATTTACAGTATTTGATATATTTATACATGGTACTTCAGGGAACATTTTGTAGTGTCATAGGAGAAAATCTTTTGCAGAGGGCTTCAGATATTGGTCAAACCTTGTTAATGAGTCAGGCTGTCAGCTTGTCAGATGAATTATACAGATTTGCAAGTCATTAACAAGAAATAGCTACTGCTAATTATAACAAGGCCATGAAAGCAATATCATTCCAAATTTATGAAGGAATTAAAAATAATAAGGCAAGTGTCTTTTCATCTGAACACAGATTAAATGTGTATTAAGTGTCTTTTCTCATTATAAAGTAGTTTGTTCTGATAGTTGAAGTTATGGTTAGGTACTTTTTTACTGGAAGATGAGATTAAATTAGAGAGATCCCACTAATTTAACTTCACTTATTATTTGATCATGCATATTTATTCACAACAAGTACTACTCAGCCCTTACTAGTTTTCCTCTTAATATTTTCCATGCCAAGAAATTTGCAATTACAGAATTTTGCCTTCCACATTTGCCAGTAAATGGGTTTAACTGCCACAAAACATCATGTTTGTAATAAATTACTCTCCTCTGCAATTTGGTTTAGCCTAAGGTAACAACAAATGGAACTTCTTTGGAACAAACAATTTACAGTTTGCACACAGGCAAATATTTGTATATTTATATACTCCTGGAAGTTTCTGTTTGTCACATTGAATCCCACAGGAAATCAGCTATTGCTTTCAGAAGGGCACAAAGGTATCACTGCAGAAACATATTTAATATCTTGCTGCGGCCAGAATCATAACTATCCTCCTGAAATCCACATCTCCCTGGCAGTTTAGGAGGGTACATTCCCTAAATGTTTGCCTGGACACCAGGCAGATGCTACTACCCTGGTAAGAGGGATGGCAGAGCAAGTGGCAAGTCTGTGATTCTCCATCACCTTTTCCAGCCTGGGATACAACTTTCACTTGACACCAGCTCCTCTTTGACAAGAAAGGCTGTGAACTGCACGGGCTGCTCTGCCCCACCTTGGCTTTACCTCCAGCACTGGAGAGCCTCAATGGCCCAGCACCAGCACCAAACCTCTGCCTGTGACTTAGAGAGCTCTAATTCTCACTCATGAACCAAGGAAGTCATGTCCTGATCCACTGGCAGATCTTGTCTCAGTGGTGAATTCCAGCAGAGTTAGCATCAAAAAAAGCTGTTATGTGTATTTTCACTACTGAATGTAATACAGTCTGAGGCAGCAAAGTGCAACTTTCATTTTGAGGAAATTTCACTGCAATCTCCTATATCTGAGGGTCTTCCAATATACTCTCAAAACCCAAAGTCAACACATTTCATCTATAAAATGTAAACACAAAGAACTTCAAAATCTAGCCTGAAGCTTCAATTTGCCGTATCCCTACAGAACACAGAATTGTTCCCTGCCAAGGAATTCTGCAGAGCAGCAATACAAAAGAATAGCTTATTTTGTATAAAAATGGTAATATTTTCAGAAAGTGGAACTCTACTGGGTAAATTTCCATGAGGATTGAGGTCTGTTTGGAACCTACAAGCCTCTGTAAAATATTTCTCACAGTAGCCAGACAATTGTTCATTTCTGTTGCTTTGGTGAGAAGCATTCCTGTTGAATTGATTCTTGAATCATAGAAAAAAGAAGGCTTAGAAGCACAATAGAAAAGCAGTGTGTGGATTTCAAAAACAAACACAAAACTCGCGCTACCTCTTAGGAAAAACTTTGCAGAAATGTGCTTAGTACAAGTTGTGAAAAAGTACAACTATGCCAGCATTAGCAGCCAAGAAATCCTCATTCGTTTAAGATGAAAAGGCAGAGCCAATTTCAAATTACACTTGCTGCCATATAACATATGCAACAAATAAAGAAAGAGCAAGAGATTGAAGACATCCCTGAACACTACACATGGTACATGTTTCCAAAGTGGTTCTGTGTGTAAAAGAAAAATTCCCTTAATCCAGCACATTTCAGTGGCCTGAAAGGCTACCTAGCTTTGTAAACTACTAAAAAGGACAAGGAGCTCTGCCACCAAAGACGGTCTCCAGTGCATGTGAGTTCCCAAATCAAATTGGGAAATTATTGTTCCTCCTGGTTATGCATCACACTTCTTAAAGAAATTCAGTGGTTTACTTGCAAAACTTTCATTTTTTTGGTATATTCAAAGAATTTTTCTCTGGGTAATTTTCACCATTACTATCTACCAAAAGAAGTTGATTAACCTGAGGCAATATCAATAAAATGAAAATCATACTTTCCCTCTGCGTCACAAACCTACCACAGGGCACATTTTGTGAACTTGCACAGACTCCATGAACCTTATCATTTATTCTGCTTCTGGATCTATCTGCATTAGATCAGACCACCACCACTGGGGTCTAAATGTTCTCCAAGGCCAACCCACCTTTTATCTAAGTATCTTAAAGTTGAAGAACTCAGAGGAATGAACTGTCTGGATTTCACCCCAAACTGCTGAGTGCTGGAATCCCACCTCGGGCAAAACAGTGCGTGTTTTAGGTTGTGCGACCAACTGCCCAAAGGTAAAAAACAGATAGGGAAAAATTTCTTTCAACATGTTGGAGATTTTTCCATTGAGCACCATCTTTTTGAAAGCTTTGCCTCTTCTGCCAACCACCAGTTCACAAGCGTCCTGCATCCCTCACTGCCTCCTGCCCCTGCCTGGGGAGGGTTGTACATTTTACCTATAAAAGCAGAGCTCTGTTCCCAGCCAGAATCCCCCAAAAAGAGGCTTAAAGGATAGAGGATTTCTATATTGAAAGTCAGATTAGGACAATGCTCTAGGTTTTTTATCTAGTCAGTTTCACAGTATAAATAGTAATACATTTGTCACTGTTTTTATCACAATCTGTCAAACTACCCTGTACCTACTAAAAACTGCTGTAGCACTATGAAGTGGAATGAGTAGAAATAATTCTTGGTTTGTTCCTGACATGAGAGGTTTGTTTATACTTCAAGACTCAGTCTCAATTTCCTAACAGTCTGAAGCCTGAAGCCATCACGCATGTGACAATTAAACATTTTTGGAAACGAAGGCAAATGTAAAAATCTGAGATTGAAGGCGACCTTTGTAGAAAACAGGATGAGTTCCTAGGGATTTCTGTTTGCTCTGGAATTTTTCATCTCAGCAGGACTATAAGCACCAAAAGTTTTAATGAACATTAAAAAAACTATAATTCATGTCTCTATTTCAGCTGCACAGCCCTACTTTGCATGAGATTTGGCAACCAAGTCCCAGCCTTGGCACAGATCTCCTGCATGCTCCCTGCTCTCCATCTGTCCAGGCACTGTCCGGAAAAGCTCCCGTCACAGTCCTGTGCTGCCCTGAATTATTCATGCTGCTCCCAGCCACCCCCAACACGCTGGGATGGGGCGAGCACAGGCCAGCACTGACCTGAACCAAACACTTGGCTGATCCATCTTGTACATTTCCAACAAGAGTGGGGCTGGACCAAACCACTGCCGTGTTATTGCTGGCAAGCTATGACATTTTAATTAATGGCTGATTACCAAAAACAATAAATGGAATGAAAGGAGGACCTGGGTACCCCCAAACAGAGTTGGACATGCAAATTTCTATGAAATTATAATGAATGTTCCCAGGACCATCTTGCCAATTAGAAGAAATTCCTCAGTAACCATTTATTTCACTGTGTTTACTTTCCTGGAAAATGCAGCTGCAGTAAAGGGTTGATGCTTCCTTTAATTTATAACTTTTTTTTGTACAGATACTACATTGTGCTAGGTACCTGCATAAACAGAGGTAGAACGGATTATGTGGGTACACGCTGATACTCAAGGTGCAGGAGAAGGAAGAGAAATACAACCATGAGAATTACAATTGCCAAAAGGACCACCAATGTAGAACTGTGGATTAAATTAGTGGTAAATGATTTATATCAAATGGCTCTGCCTGTGAAAGGTAGCAATAAATAATACAAATACCTAAATATATGTGTATATGTATGTTTTATCTGGGAAAGTCACAGTGCACTAATACTGGCAATTGCAGTGTTCCACTGAAGAAAGGACACAAGTGAAGCACAGAAAGATGATCAATGGGTCTCATGGCCTAACGGATAAAAGCAAGGCAGAGAGATGGAAGCTCTTCTGAAGCCTGGATAGTTGTGGAACAGAATCATTTACAGCCAGATGGGCTTATGAGCTCTAATTCTGTACGAACCTTCCCAAAATCTGCACTGCCTCCAGCAGAAGCACTCACTGTGTCCACCCTGGACTTCCCCAGGCTCTTCACTCAGGGACTGTAGTCTCCCAGTGCCCCAGGCTGGCTCACCAGATGCCTCAGCTCTGTGCTGCTCAAAAGCAGGGAGCCTGCCCAGGCAAAGGCTTGACTCCCCTGCCACACAGACAAATGGCACTGAATGTGTCATTATTTACTTCCTCCTGCCATCAGAGAGAAGATGCATAGGTTTGAATTATTCCATTGGAGGAAGGAACATTATTTCAGTGTCTCAGAACCCAAGTACTGTGCACTTTCTGTCACAGCCTTCTTGCTCATCCATGGCAGTGGCCCCACTGAAATCCATAAGGCAGACGAGACCTGGCTTGTTGTTGCTCAGCTGGAAGCAAAGAGAATGTAATCTTCAGGGACTGTACTCGCTGACTACAACAAATCAGTCTCCAGTGAGCCTTTGTACATTTGGGTATTTTGCTTTACTGATGGCTTTAGAAGTTGTTAAACACTTGGATCTTGCTATCTAAAAAGATTTAAAACACAGTATTTATGAAGAAAAATAAATGACCATATGGATAAGCAGAGGCTTAGTGTGCTAAGTCTGAGCACTTACAGAATATAGCTACAAAGTTCCTACTAACTTCAGGGATTAAATCTGCAGGGACACAGCAAAGAAACACAGCATAGTTTTATCAACGAAGTTTTTAATCTCTGAATTTCTTCCTGCCTGCATAGTTCTCTTGACCAAATTTTCAGCTTATATTTTTTATGTGCAGAATAATCATTCCACTTTAATCCTTAAGAAATACCCCTAACAAAAAGGATACTGAAAAAAAAAAAAAAAAGATTTAAAAGAAGATCATGATATTTTTCATTACTCAATTGACTTCTGAGTTTTCTGTGATTTATATTTAGGGGGACTCTCAGAACCCATATAGGGTAACCAACCCTTCCTTAAAGATCACCATGATTTAGCAACACTTATTTTAGATGTCTTGAAAGTCACATTTAATTCTTCATTTAAAATATTCAATAGGATGTGTCTAGGAGTATTTTTCACTTGGTTATATTAACATGCTCTGGCAATTGAATATAATAATGAGATTAACAGTCCAGCTATAAAACAAAACTCTTAAATTCTGTAACTTTTGCTAGGCAAGCAGTGATGTTATGGCAGGTTTGGTGAGCTGCTTTGACTTATCTCTCACCTGCTCAATCTCCTGCAACAGGAATATAAGAGACCTTAGAAAACATGAGACAGGTCTGTCTACTCATGTCACCCTGAAGCACCTCTGCCCCAAAACACATGAGGCTGTGAAGATCCGGACTTCCACTACTTCCTCTCATAAAAGGCAAAAGCCAAGAGCAAAACTTGACTATGAAAGAACTCTCTAATAGTTTACAACATGTAGACAGAGCTGTACAAATCACAGGGAAGAGGATGTCAGCTATGGGCATGAACGCTGTCAGCCAGGACTGAGCCTGAGGTGTGGGAGCTCCACAGGAGGGCTTGCAAAAAGCAATACTTGAGCTACTATTTTCATCAATGACCTGCAAGCAAAGACAAGATCATGTACTGACACATTTGCAGGTGACAAGTTGCAGCTGAATGACATGTCATGAGGAGGACAAGCCAGTTAAAATGATGGGGATCATTGGGAAGCTATGACCAGTTAAATTAAATTTTATTTAGCCAAGTGCAAGGAGTTTAGAAATAAGAAATACAAATCTACTTGCAGGAGGGGGAATGCCTGTGTGATACCAGAAAGGATCTGCATTACGTTACACAGATATCAACACATACCTACCAGCTCCCAGTATTATCCCAGCTGTATGAAAATGGAAACTTATTCCTTAAATTTGAATACCAGAGGGCAACAAGAAGCAGGGAAGAGTAGAGAGTATTTGTGAGACCTTGGGTTAGAACACAGCGTGTTCATGTCTTGTCATAGAAAAAAACCTGGAGAAAATACAGAAAGCATCCCCAAAACCTTGACTACATGGACAATATGAAGAATTCCATACAGTGAGACTACAGAAATCTCAGGCATTTAGTTTATAAAAAAGAAGATTGACAAGTGATTGGCTTATACAGTGTAAGCACTTTCCCATGGAGAAAACAAACACTGAGTACAGTACTTAGAGTCTCTCTTGTCCAGCAGAGAGAGAGAAATTCCACCAAGGAGAACTGATGGCTGGGAACAGAAGCCAGACAAATTCATTTGGGAAACAAGGCACTGCTTTTGAACGCTGAGCCAAGCAATCCATGGAGTTCTGCCTTTCTTTACTTTTCAGCTGGGGGATGGCTTTGGAGAAGAAATATTGCACAGGCACAAGCTCTCAGGCACAGACTGAGAGAGTCAGGATAAGCTTTAACATGCAACGATCTCCCTCTTTTCTTACCCTAAAGTAAATAAATTTATCCACATACACGGACTTTTCACAAGGGTCAAACAGATCTAATAGTTCCATTTAGTTATCAAACACTGCAGTGCAGCAAAGGGGGCCCATGATTTCTAGTGACAAATATGCTACTAACAGGCAGTGACACCACTTACAAGACCTAGACATGAAAATGTCTGCCATCAGTGCTGCTGAGGGGACAGCATTTAGTCCTGTTATATTAGTAAACTTTTAATATTAAGGAGAGTGACAGTGAAGGATAGCTCATTTAGTATTTTTAGCTCCTTGCTGGTGATATTTCCCATAATTTCTCTTTGGAAATGTCACACTCTTCTCTGGAGTGGATCTAGTTCCTCTCAGGAGCACTTTAGAGGCTTCCCAAAGCTGCTCAGTTCACTTTTAGCTCGCCAGATGAGTTGCAGTATTACTCTAGATTGGCTCCATTGTCAGTCAGCAACAGACACATTACTGCTAAATGTGGGCAAAATCCACAGCATGTCACTGCAGAAAAGAAGGAAATCCCAAGCCTAAAAAAAGCCTAAAAGCTCAAGAAATTATATTGGAAGACTTCTTTCAGGATACCTGAGTAGCTGGCCTGGGGCAAACACAATAAAATATCCAAACCCAAAACTTGGGTCTGTACGTATATTATATAGCACCTCACTGTGTTTGGAACCCTTTAAACTCATATCCATTCTGCTTTTGTAAATGGGTAGGGATGTCTTTAAATTACCTCACTTGAACAATTTTAATTTCTCCAATGAAACCCTCATGGACTTAGAGGTGATTTTACATGAGAGAAAAAATCAGGAAAATTTGGAACAGGCTTTGAAACAGAAAACATCCACTCTTTTTAAATGAAGCACTGCAAAAGGAGAAAAGAATTTAAATGAAACAGCATTGTCTCTGCAACAAAAACCATATCCTAATGTGCCAGCTCTGGTCATGTCTCCAAAGGTGTTAGTTAGCTGATTTCACTTGAATTAGCTCCATGTGGAAAAGACCCACTCCAGCCCACCAAACCAAACCAAAAAAAACCGCTTTTGGAAAGCGGGAGGCTATTTAAAAACACAGGCTTCTAGAGAAATTATAAAAATTATAATAAAAATATCCAAGTTTACTTATTGTCATACAAGTGGATTTACAAAGAAGAGGTTTACTGGCAGTTCATTTAATGAACTGCCAGCAAACATAAAGACATAAAATGGCATCTCAAAGCCCTGGTTGGAGAGGGAGGTGTTGTTTTTTTTTCCCAAGTCCCCAAATGAGCTCTCCAGCTCCATTTGCAAAAGCACAAAACTCAGATTAGAAGAAGACTCAGATTTGTTGCCT
>WAAG01000869.1:1662-18420 GCA_013390105.1 Tichodroma muraria
TCTCGAAGAAATATATGAAGGTCATTAAGGAAGAAGATGGTTGATGGTCATGCAATAATACCACCTCCAAGAGTTACATAATTGTCTTTGTAGCTGCGGATAAAGAACAATCCTGATCTTTGCGGACCTCTGGCTTGGTCACAGATTTGTATTTGTTACAAATATCACATGATTCATCAACATGATGTGTGCACTAAATGTATTCCTTAACAATTAAAGAAGTGCAGATACATGAAGACTCACGTAAGAATATTAAAATGATTAAATAAATGAGAATGAGGGCAAAGCAGGCCCCCCATTCTCATTCCTGTGGAGGAACAGTATCCTGATAATTTGAAAGGGCATTCAGGATCAAGGACAATTAACTTTCAGGCACAATGTAAATAAAACATTTGCCTCCGTGTCCTTCTATTACCTTTGATTCCAGCAAAATACTTCTCCCACAGCAATAAAGAAAATTAGGTTAAGTTTTAAAAATACAGAAGCCCTGAACTGCAGCCAAATTANACTGATAATGCTCTTCCTCCACTACCCAGCAGAAGATTAGGATTTAGCCGATGGCATGGGATGTCTTCTCCTAAAGCCAGTGTAATGGAAACACTGCAGATGTTTCAAAATCCCACGGTAAGCATGTGTGTCAGCATTACACTCCTTCCTTTTTCCCCCTCACCAGTTAAAGACGACCATGGACAGGTTCTGAGAGAAATGACACCAGCTCCTGCTGAGCCAGAAAACAGCACCCTCGCCCTCAGTACTTTTTAAGTGCATGAAAGAACTGGTGTGTGGGTATCAGAACTGGACTGCCAAACTCTGCTCACAGGCTGCCAGTTATGAGGAGGACATGACCCCACCACCCTGACGAACGTCCATCCAATGGTAGCACAGAAATGTTCTTCTGGGTAGAGGGGCAGATAAAAGCCGGGTGCATTTTTAGAATCTTTCTGTCAAGATTATACTTCAGTATTTTAAATCATCAATACCTGTGAGAAAAAGGCTGTTTGATCAGATCAATGACACAGCTGTACGTGAGTTTCAAGTTTCTGCTCTAAGACTGAAGGTGTGTAAACAAGGATAAATCACTCAGCTGTTACATTTTCAGGTAGATCACGACATGAAAAGCACAAATACACTCAAAGAATATTTAAGTATCAAATGATACTTCACAAGGGGTCTGGAAGGTGAAGAATTATGCAAATGTACTCACTACTATAACAAAAAATCTTAGAATAAAGGAAAAGCAAGTCACTTAGACGATATGGAGGGAAGAAACATAGAAAAAAAACCTATTAAACTTCCCTTAACCTTTCACAGAAAAAAGGTAGTAGGATTTAGTTTTATGTTCCAAGACAGTGGACTTAATTCTAGATCAAGATTTTATTCCTCATTTGTGTTTTGGACACAACACGAGACCTAACATTCTTCCTGTCAGAGCCTGTAGACAGGCATCATTTTTTAAAAGGGAAAGCACACTACGTTAGCAGTATAATTTGGTGTATCCCTGTTTTTGTCTGGTCCTTTCAGCACCATTTTTCAAAGTAGGATTGTGAGACACATCGACCCTTTCTGATCACTGAAGTAAGGTTCACATTCACGTATTTCAAACATGTACCGTTACTTTATTTTCTTGGTCTGATGTTTCATTTGAGTTTGTGAATAGACTTGATAAACAAGTCTATTCACAAACAGAGCACAACTCAGATCTGTACTATGGTGATGGCGGTGAGTGAGGGCAGAGAGGAAACCCACTGATTACAATCTAGGACAGCTGTCTAAGTCTCTGTGTACAACCACTGCTTTAATTTCCAGCTACTCTGGACTGTGAGCAAATGTCCAGGTTTTGGTAAATGCACTGAGGTCAAATGAGTTCCTTCATACACATATCTAATTTTCCCTCACTTCCATGCGCTGATGAATCATTTTTTCCCAAAAATGGTCTGGAAAGAAGGAAAATAAACTATGACCCGCAACACCGGAATTCCCCACTGTGGCAGAAGTGTGACAAGTCCTTTAGTGACATGGACCTATTCCTCTGCTTCAGGCTCAGTACCAAGAGCAGAGAGGAGAGAAAAGCAAAACACTGAGTGCAAGAACAGACTTGTGGCATTGCTGCTGACCATGCTGCCAATTAGACAAATCATAACACACTGGAGCGTGTTCTCTGGAAACCCTAAATCACATAGCAACTGTATGAATATATATTTTCGCAATAGTGGTTCACATGAAATGTATATTTTCAGTGGAAATCTAATTCAGACCTGTGTTACTATCAAGGACTTCTGAGGTTGTAGCACTTGCAGTGTTAACAGACTGTTTTTTGATTAATAGATTTTCAACACTGTATTTATGATTTGCACCTTCACAACCTACTACACTTCTCAGAACATTTCTGACCAGACTGAACCTGTTTGCAGATTTTGACTGCATTACGAACACATGTACCACTTCACTTTGAGGGACAGAGTACCAGACGTACTACTGTCTTTAATTAAATACCACTTATAATTTTTTCCACCTAGAAAATATATTAGTAACGCAGGTATGCACCTGGTTATGTAAATGTCTCAGAAATTTTTATGGAATGTGAAAAGACAGCAATTTCAGCATTGTCTGCATCTCAGAATTTTAAACAAAGGACTCTCCTTAGATTGACTCAACATTTTTCCAACTGAATAGTTTTAATTGAAATGATTTTATGTAAATCAATTTTGAGTGTAATAGAGACACTTTAAGTTATTTGATTTTTCATACTTTATTAGATGTGAAAAAATTGAGGTAGAATATTTAGTCATATAATAATGGCAAACTATGATAATCAATTAATTTTGCTATACATGCTCCACCTATACAGAGAATGAAAATGTTAATTCCTACATTGCAAAACTCCCGAATCTCACTGATATATTTTCTAACTTGTGATAGATGATGACATTCTTGGCTATAAATTTCATAAAAAGAAATACTTACTACTGTGCACAGTCAATCAGTTGATATTCGTTTGACCTCTCGAAGCATGCCTTTACACCTTCATCATCCCAGAGCTTTTTTGCATGTTCAAAGAACTCCTAAAAATTGGAAATGCAATAAATCAGAGAACATTTCTCAATTTTTCCAATCCCCAATCTGTGCTGTTCCTTCCCCCAACCTTCATGTTTTATGTTTTGCAAAATGATAGATTATACACTAACAGAAGAAAATCTGTAAGCATTTATTAGCAAAACGGCAATAAAATATACAAAACATATGGCTGCTGAGAGTTTCCAGCACATGATATACAATGAAAACGGTCTTCAAAATCATGCCAATCCATATATAAAATTTACTGTAAGTACAAAAGTTACTTAGAATCATGTTCACTTCATTTTTAACTGAATTTATGCTTCTGTTGTGGAAAAGGCATAAAAGTGATGCAGAAAGCCACCCTCCTTATAAACATTAGCTTTCCACAGAAAGAACCAGCCTGTGACTTTAAAAAGATTGTGCAATTTTTCCTGAAAAACACAACTTTCCACTGCTTGGTATTTTCTCATGCAACATAATAACTTGATTGCAAGACTTTCAGAGTCTTTGCTCAACACCACATCCTCCAAACAGCTGCCTGGCACAATGTGCTTTTCCTAGCAGCTGGTCCCAGGCTACCCAATCCAGAAACATCTGCTAGCAAGTTTAATTCAGAATTATTTGAAAGAGGAACCAAAGCTGTCCTTGGTGCCGGTGAAGCCACAGCCACACACATGCAGAGAGGTAGGTCCAACCCTGCCTGCTGGCTCCTTCTTTTCTCAAGCCCCAGCTCTAGAGACTCAAGGATCCAGCTTGTTTTAAAGATGGGAGTCCATTTTATGTTGTATCATTACTGGTAAGTGACACTGTAACAGAGTTTTTCCAGCTACATCGTTCTAAATTCAAATGAAGGATGTTTAGATGAATTAGTATTTCCTTTATTATATGGCTCTTTCCTCCCTTGAACAAAATTGTTGAAGCAATACGTCAACTCAAACACAGAAGTTGTTTTCTTAACACCTCAACACTGCTAATAAATCAGTGGAGTCCTTTGGTTAGTCACAAATTTGTGAAACCTAACAAATTGCTTTTCCACAGTTCAATTTGGCTCTGTGTAAAATGGGTGTAATACCACTATTCACTTCGTGATCCTGTCAAAATTTTGCACAAACATCTGAATTCTGAAACTTTTCAGAAACTGCTTGCCAGTCTCTCCACACATCTTTTCAGGATTTAAAACCTTTTGCCTGTTTTTTCCCCCCCAACTATACCAAGCATAATGTAGAGAGAGAGAAAATTCCATTCTTTAAAAAGTTTTGAAAATGCTAGAGAAAAGAAGATATTAAAGCAGTCATGAAAAACCTTCGCAGAAAGGTCTTCTTTGGATGAAGAGAGGAAGCAACACTATATATTGGCAGATGCTTATATTGCCCTTGAAATTTATTTCTTCACTTGGTGAGGACATATTTATTTAGTCTTTGTTATTTTAATTACTTATGTAATGATTGTTTTAAACACTACAGATCCACCTTCTGAAGTGATGCTACAGCTAATCTAAAATCTCTGTTTCTACAGCAGAAAAAAGCAAAAACAAACTCAAGAAAGGATAAAATATCAAACTAAAGAAGAAAGTGAAGGAGAAGCAGAAAGTGGACACACATAATAGAGAGCACGACTACAAGAAAAAGAAAGAACTGGAAAAGTCAAAATGATAAATACCAGAAACCACGGAACATTCCTCAGATATGAAGCTTATGCTTGATCGATACTTGGGGCATCAGCTGAATGCTTCTCCCTTGCAGTAGTCTTTGGCCAAAGAAAAGCACTGCCTCCTCAGTGGATGGAGTGAACTGTGGGTAAGTGCCATGTCCCAAGGCAGAAGGAGCCAGCTCTCCATCCCCCCTGACGGGAGCAGTGTCCAACTCAGCGCTTCCTCCCACAGGCACTCGCCGCTGCAGGTGTGGGGCCTGAGCGCAGTGTGGCTGCCTTGCCCACCTCCCCATCCAGGGGTGGGAATTCCCACCCACCCCGAAAGCCGTCTCTAAGGGGAACAAACGTGTGAAAAACAGTCCCGTTCAGCCCCGCAGAGCCTACAGGAAGAGGAGGAGATGAGGAGGAGGTCAGTGTAAAGGTATCCTTTTCTGAAGGGCGGGATGGATTGAGAGATCAGTTGAAAATATAAATAACGAAGTAAATAAGCAAACAAATAAATAAAGTTACATAGCTACAGTAGTTCTTCAATTTTGCTTTTACATCCCCTGTATGAGCTTTATTTACTCTTAAAAACCTCTTCTGAAAAAGAGGCAATCATTTCAGCTCAGCTTCTTGAGACCCTACAAATGTGTTGTAAATACAGGGTTTCCATATCATATGCTTCAAATATTTCCACCTGACCATTATGTCTCAAAGCAGTCTATTTAAAATGACTTCCAGACTTCTAGTCCTAAGCAAATCATATAAAACAGAGCAAATATACTTCCCTCATTAAAATGTACTGATCTACTGCAGAGGAGTACACTTGATTGCAAATTGCCTCCCACACAGCTAGCTACTCGATCCTTCCTTCCCAGGTGACTAAAGCCTTCCAGAAAAATCCTGTTTCATTTCAAGGTGCCAAGTACCATGATCCAACTTTTCACACTTGTTTTTAACCCTTCTCTCATCTGCTGTAAGTCCCTCAGTATTTTTTCTGCTCATCTGCATAAGGCCCCCCATTGCAAGCACAGAGGAGGATTCTGCACATGGCAAACACATCTGGATGCCAGCTCCCTCTCCATCATAGGACAACATCCAGACAGCAGTTACCATGTCAGCTTCAACCCCTGCAATCAAGACTCTTGCCTGACCAGCCTTCCAGCAATCACTCCCCCTTCCCCTCAATCATAACAACTCATTCCTATGGATCCCAATGCTTGTCACTTCCTCCTTCCTCCCACCATGGCCACATTGCGATCACCTCAACGGCACGCGGGCGCTGGTGGTGCGGGCTCTGCCTGCCATGCAGCACTTGCTCTGGTGTCCTTGGGGTGGCAGCCACAGCTGGCAGTTCCTCCCATGGGGAAGATTTAGGTTAATTCAAAGAACAGAGAATTCAGCTTTGCTCCAGCTGGTAAGGGAAGGTGGACTAAGCCATTTTAAAATATTACCTTAGGTCAGGAAAACACAAATAAGGTTTTTAAGAGTAAGCTGTGACTGTAGTAGCTTACATTCTGAATTGGTCAAACTACGAATTTCTTAAAGGTGTGATCTCTGGAAAGTGGCTTTTCAGTTCTTAGAAGTCACAAGTCAGGTCCTTTAAGAATCCTTGACTGGGACAGAAGAACACAAGAGACATGGTAAATCACTCTGGTAATCTGATGCACTGTTTGCTAGCACATGCAGTTGACTTCTAGCAGATCAAGATCACCAAAATCTACTAAAATTATTCAGCTGAAGAGAACCAGGAAATAGTGTACTGTGCCTGAAAGCAGAAAACCACCTACATCATGACCAAACAGAACAGTTGCTTCAACCAAACTCTTCCTTAGGGACGGAAGCATACAAATAGTTGCATCTATTAATATACATATAAAATAAAACAATCAATATATTTTTAATGTAGTATTTTAATTGGAGCATTAAAGAAGTCAACGATAAAGCTTTAGATCTCATGAGTTACAGGTGTCATGAATTGCAGGTACTTTTTACATTGCACACATTAATTTACACCATTTATCTAAGAATTTATAGAGATCACCAGACCATACAAAAACTTGGTGTGATATTTGGACATCATCAAGATGAAGACATGACACACATCTCAAATATTTATTAATATAAAACTATTTGGAAATTTTCCACTCTTCCTGAGACAATCCAAAACCTCAGCTCTGCATTCCTGAACCTCCTTCCCACTAGCAGATACATTTTGCTATAAATAATCACATATCATCCAAAAATCATGAAGAGCCAAAAGCAGGCGAAAGACTACTTTTTTGTTTCCAGAAAAAAATAAGCTCAGATGCACATAAATGTAAAGACACTCTGAGCTGATATCACTGATCTAAACAATAGGCTATTTTTTACTGTGTTTTAAGAGGTCTTGTAAAAAATATTTTTACTCACCTAATTCAGGGAAAAAATTTCATGATCCAATATATTGCCATACACAGCATTTCAAGAAAACAATACAGGTAATAAATACAATGTACTACAGCTAAGCCCCAGGGCACTGTTTTTCAACTTTGTCTTACTAGAAGTTACAGCCTGGTCTAGAAATTCAGTTTCCTTTATTTTGGAAATAAACACTTACTGGTAGGTTACCTTAGAAACCTCTTCCCCTTTACAACTCCTACAAAAAATTTTCAAGTAGCTAAGAAATTGACTTGTTTCACGTTTCAGATACCTAAATTTGGAATACTAGTGATGAGTAAACAATTACATATCTTCATGAACAGATCTTTATGTATTTTGGAAAAAAGAACTCTTCATCTAACTGCTTTACAAACCACAGAAGTTCATGTTAGGTCAGGAATACAATCTTTATACTACTAAGATTCTTTCTGCCTTCCTTCTGGATGGAGCATACATTTAAAAGCTATCCTGACGTCAGCTTTCAGTCTCCCAGAAAGTGGAATGTAGAAGGCTCCATCCAGAGCCATATTTTTCTACTTCTGTTAATATATTGTAAACATGGGAACAACTGCTTAGATCAATGTGAAGTCAATCTCCCTCAAGCCAGAATTTATGCTCTTATTCTCCTAAGCTTCAGGACTGTACGACAATTTCTCATCTGAAACACAGATTAAACCTGTCTGATTACCTGACAACCACTTAAAGAAGTAGCAAACATTACACATTTTCATAGTTCTGCCATTGTGGGTGTGAAATGAAGTCATCACTTCTATTCTGAATTTCAGTTACTACTTCTCTCAAGTACTTAACCAAACAAAAAGTACATCACACAATGCATTAAAAATTCCCACCTAACACCTCCCCAACTCCCAATGACAACGGCAGTGCAAGATGATCCAGAGAATTAATTCACACAGGAAGGGAGGTACGTGCCTCCCTACTGAGCAGGGTACTTGTACCTCCCAATGCATAGTGCAGGGATTATGTGTATATCTATACATACAGGCAGTCCCAGTCTGCCATCCGCAGAACTATGGAAACACTTCGTGAAATAAGAGTGACAACTGATGGGGAACATTGCAATACCATAAGGATGACACCCAGTGGAGTCAAATGAAGGGTGTATAGGCAAGCTACCCACAGGGTTTTCTAAATGTGGCATGCTTGACTCTGCAATTCAAACAATATCCTTTGAAGCACCCTTTTCTGTACACAACACAACACAAACAGCAGGATGCAGTGCTGTCACAGCGGAGGACAGACAGAAACATGGTGTGGGAAAGGTGACTGGGAGGAATAACTCTAACATAGCACTTTCATTTCCTCCCACAGAGCTGTGAGGAAGCCTTTTTCCATGTGGTGCCCAGGGGACGATCAGAGTGACTGCATCGTGGGTGATGGGAAGCCCAGCAGAGCTCCCCCTCATGGTCCATAAAACTTCACAGCTCCTGGGGCTTTCTGCTGCTGCCCTGGCAGACACCACAAATCTGATCAGTGTATCAGTATTCTGTTGGGTTTTGCAGCATAAGCCTTGTAAAGTAACAGAAGAATGGCAAGTTTAAAAAGTTTATATTTGAGCCAAGCAAACACGTGGAATTTAATATTATGAAGCAAAAACTACTTTTGTAGTTCCTGTACTCTCTTGAAAGCCTCTACAGTCTCTACTCACTATAGACAGTATCCATTTTGGGAGTCTGACTTTAAACTTGAATCCTAACCCAGCGTTTAAATGAGGTGGTTGTAAACTGATGTTCCAAGAAACCTGCAAGAGACAGTGAGTGACAATTTGCCCCAGTGACTCCAATTATTACTGGTTTGCTCGTACCAAGTGTAGCAACTAATTTTCTACTAAAATTGCTCTTCATCCCCAAACATCTACTGAGTGCAAATGCAAGCTGTGTCAACAAAAAGAATTTAAATGGATTTAGTGATTGGAAGTACAAGGTAAGGTACCCAAGAGAGAAGGAAACCTGCTCAGTTATCTCTTCCACAAACAAGTACAGCCTCTTAATAATCAGCCTCTTGTTTACAAGTTAGAAGTGTCCCTTATGGCTCAGTCAGCTCTCCTTAATCTTTTATAAAATGTTCTGCCTAACAAGGGAGCTGTTTTGCTGTAGGTATACAAAATGCAGCTGCAAAACTCCTAATGCCCGCAATGAAGACAGGCAAACAGTTACAATTTAAAAACAAAAGCAGAATACATGACTTGAATTTCCCCAACAGCAGCACTGTCAAAACCTTCGTTAGCACCAAAGCAATAGCACAAGAAACAGTGCAACCACACAGGGAGGGGTGGCCAACTGGCGCACAAGGACCATGCTCAACAGTAGGGTTCAGATGTTTCTAAAGAACCAGCACTTACAGTAGATTAATTATACAGAAACCTTCAGGAAAAGTACAACCTCCACCCCCTGCAATGTATTTTCTCTAGTAATTTGTGGGTGTGCAATAATCAACGCAATTACTCTTCTAGTTAGTGACTCATTCTGATAGGCACAGCAGTAGTTTGGCCTCTAACCCTCCTCCAAAACCTAACTTCATATCTGTCAAAGAGAATTACAGGATAATACATCCAGATCTACCATCTATTCATTTTCATTGGACTTATTTTGCCTTTTTTAAGGCCATATACAACAGTCTTCAAGCATGATCAGTCTGCACACTAAGCATAACCTCAGTTCATTAGAGTTGAACATGGGAAGATAGTAAATACTGCCTTCACAGAACACAACCTGTGTTACGGCATCTTATGTTCCAAGAAAACAAAACTAGTATATTAACTCCTAGGAGAATCTTATCTGACTTGCAAGTATAAGGAAAGAAGCTGGGGCAACAAACAGCATTTGTAAATGTATAAAAGCACATAGCCACCACATGCCACCATGTAACACCATTACACAAAATGCAACAATTGTGGAGCTTTTTGAACGCCGACAGCGTTCAAAAACCACGTGTGCGACCAGCACAGATATATTCTACATCCCTTTCTTGAACTATTTATGTGACTTCACTTTTAAGCTCTTACTCTACACTAAATTTCCAAGAAGTGTGCGCAGCTGAGGGATCAGCCTGATTGCCCTAGCAGTTCTATTTCTGCCTGCTGGAAACATGTTCCATCTGCCATCTTATTTTATAGAAATCAACAAGTTCAACTTTCATAGATCACAAAACTCATCTGCAAGGTCTGAGAAATATATTAATACATGCTTCAAACTTGTATCTGTCAAACACTAGAAAAAGGTCTGAAAGGCCTTTAGATCATACTAGCAAAAATAATAACACAATTTTGTGCTTTCGTAATATTTTGAGGCCAGCACTGTGGTTTGGATAGGCTTTGCAAATAAGAATACATTATAAGTCAAAGAACAGTTCCATGTTTTTCCTTCACTACCTGTTCAATAGTGGAGCTTTTTTTCTGAGACAGACAACAAAGCTTTTATCATACTAAACCCCAAAACCAAAAACCTCTGATTCAGTCTTCTAGTTTCCATTTTAACTGTATATTTCAAGTTTCAATCTGTTCAAATCCTTGAACATTGCAGCCTACCTGCTATTTTAAGGGTCCACCAAGCTCTCAACTAAGAAGAGGAGAGATAATTTAAGCAAATTACTTAGTGTATACAGTGCCTAAAAAATGTGCTGAGGATGGAAAACTCTCACACATTCTTCTCCTTGAAATTATGCTGGTTTTGGAGAGTCGGGACCTCTCCCCCAATGTACATAAAAGCTCTTAATTTGAAAAAAACCCAAACCATTTCAAAATATTTGTGAAATTAATTAAAGATGCATTATACAATCCTACAACATTGCTGCCCTTTATATTTCTGAAGCAGTCGTGAAAAGAAAAATTAAGGTACTGTTATAATTCCCTCAAGGAGAATTTTTTTGTGGACAACAGATGATGACAAAGCATGAAATTAACCTGCAAGTGCTGAATAAGACGCAAAAATAATGAAGAATATGTAACGACTTGACAAAAAACTTGGGAGCAGGTGATTTATCCCCGTTATCAAAATGCTGCTTACACAGTTGTCTTTGTAGAGCACTGAGCCTTGAAACTGGAAGAATTACTGAAAAACGCATAATCTCTATATCACCTGTACTGGGGGATGTTTGCTTGCTGTTTATTTATTGAAAGCAATAATGGCACTATGAAAATGTACAGATTCTGTATGCCAAAACTTGTATCTTAAACTGACTAGGTAAGACTAAACAGAACAGAGTCCGTGTGGAATAAAGACAGCAAATTAGCCCACAGCACTTTTGTTACTGCTTCTGGCTCTGCAATCATTTAACTCCTGAGCCTTTGCCATGAACATCACATTAAACTTTTAAGTGAATATAACACCCAGTCAGTGAAGATGTACAAATCACTCTGTAATCCTTGATGAAGGGACTGTTATGGAATTGAGAAGTGCTGCTGTTAGACGTTTATTATAAAATGGTAGACTTGAGGCATTTCATGGCAGGAAATATTATCAAGATTTTTATTTTCAAAACACTGGCCAGCAACAATAACTTACATGCTGTAACATGGCAGAATTGGATCTGAATCCTCCCGGATTATAAATTGCAAGCAGCATTGTGTTAGATCACATTTTGCATTAGCTGTACAGCAAGGCAATTTTCTGTTCCATGCCACAATGTATTTGGGCACAAATCAGAACTAAAAGATGGAGATGCTCCAGTGGATTGTTATTTCACCGCGTAGTGAAAATCATGAAGTTAGTTCTCACCCGCTGCTTTGAAGAGATAAATCAAAATGTGCACGTTGTCACCTTTTGACACTGAGAATCTGACCCCTATTCAAGTTCCTCCTGCATGCTTCCAGCCCTTCTTACAAGTCTGCCTCTGCCGTCAGTACTCAGAGGGTGGGGACTCCCCAAAGAAGTCAAACCAGTGGAGTACAACGCTGAGGGGAGGCGGCTCTTCCTTGTCCCCCGGCAGTTCCCCTGCCCTGAGAACGGTCCCGTAGGGAACCCCTGCTGCTTCTGTAAATACAGTTTCAGAGTGAAGACAAGCGAGCTGTACAAACACAGCACTGCAGCCTGCAGCTCTTCCAGTATGAAAAGCTTCTACTACTCCCAGCTTCAACTGTTTTCTTTAAACCAGTTTTGAAGGTCATACATCAAGGAACTATTTCATGCTCTAATACGCACTTTATTATTTGTAAGTGATTTCCTACCAGACAAGTGGTTTGCAAGGACAGAGAACTCTCATTTCCTTTTACAGATTTGATTCGGAAATAAATGCTGGCAACATCATGTGACAAATGGGCAGCATCCACAACTTGAGCAACTCTCATAACTGTATCAGAAAATAATGGAAAAGCCAGTCTGTTGCTGCTGCCAGATCTATTTAGTCTCCTACTCTGCTCACGTTTTATCTAAATTCTTCAGCATTATCTCTCTTCTTTTGACACTCCTTCCTGTCCTTATCCATGTGCAAAAACCTAGCTTCAGCACACTAACTTACTCATTATTAAATATTTATAATAGTAGGAAAAGGCAACACAAGTCTTTATTATAGCTCTGTGGCTAAACTAAACTGAGTTTCGGGAAACTTTTTCCTCCAATTAACAACCATAGGTATAGATATATGTGTACGAGTAAGGATTTTCTATGAAAAGCAAAAACGTTTTTGTCTTTTCTATTTGATAGCTGTTGCCTTTTAGAACTATTCTGAGAAATGACTGGATATGAATGAATGAGAAATGCATGAACTAGTAATTTTAACTATCTGAAAGTAATATATTTTAAAGGAACGCCACAGTTCGAAGATGTGCTTACGTTTATGGATGCAGAATTACTCTATCTTATTCAGTAAGATTAAGGTATCTTAATAAAGCTCTGAGAAGTAATTCAAGAAAATGCAAGTAAATCTTGGCTGCAATTTATATAACTTTCAACACTCTTCTAATGCCAATTTCCCACAAATCTAGTACTGATGAGCCCCAGAAATCAACCTTTTCAGACTAATTTAGTAGAAATTCAACTAGCAACTTCAGGAAAGTAAAATTTTTAATTCCTACTATTTGGTTCTCAATTCCCATTCTGAAGAGTACATAATTTTCAAGAATAATGATAACAACATCCTATTATATATAACATGGAAAGAATGTATATACAGTAAGAAATGAAATTGTTGAGGCATCAGAAGCTAAGTATTTTTTGTTAGCCCATAAATATTTTTACCACTCAGAAACTGCTTAGAAGTAAACAGAAATCTACATCCATAGGAATAAAAATCTGTGTCTTTACGAATACAGATGACTAGAGACAATGTAAACCTTGTGGATAGGAAATTTTGCTGGAATTTCAGAGCTGAAAGTCACTAAGGGTGGCCCAACTGTTTGGCATGTGGATGTTTCCAGGGTACCTTTAAAAAATACTTTGTAGAGCCTAAGATAGCTTCTTCCCTTTCTTTCCAGTCTTTTATTTACTATTTGCTGCAGGATAATTTCTCACTTCAAATGTAATCGAACATGAAAGCTGCTGATCGATATTGTAAACAGATAATTAGTGTCTTGTGACTGCCGAAGAACTGTTAATGAATCTCAACAAATGATGCTGAAGCAGGGACGTGAGGTAAAATAATTGAATTGAGGGAGATAATAAAACTAGGTAATTCCTTCAGTTTAAAAGGCAAATATTGCCAGAGCTCCTTAAACAGAGAGAAATGATTTACATTTATCTCAGAAATGGTAGGAAATCCATTTCTTTGGATTAATTAAAATCAAACTGCCACCAACTGCAGCAGTGCCTACCTGAAGTAAAACACAGAACTTGTGAGTTTGAGGTCATTGATACTGGACCCTTCCAACCTGCAACAAGTGAGATGAGACCCTAAGGAGCCTCCCTGCACCTTCTTTCCCTTTTTGTTCCTTCAGGTACTACTCGGCTATAGAGCCTGCCAGAGTCACCAGAGGGCCATCAGCAACCTCCCTGCAAGATGAGCGGTTGCACACAAACAAAACGGACCTGCTGGATGCCACACCTGGAGAACAAATTTAATTCAGCTGGATCTGGAGACAAAACCTGACAGATATGTGCCAGTTGTGAGCAAGGCCTTGAAACAAAGTGAAGACAAGTCAGACAAGGACTTTTGTTGCCTTCTGTTACAAACCCCAACCAACTGACTCCAGAATGAAACAAAGAAATAAATAACTTCTTACAGCAACCACTCTGAATTTCTAGGGAAACACCATTCCACAGACATTCAGTCTTTTCAGACCTCTTTATTCCTCTGAATGACTGAAAGAGATGGCTGGGTAACAAAAGCATACAATTTATTCCCAACTCTCTGAATATCTCCTTGAAGAATGCCAGGAACAGGTACATTGTAGACTATGGCCTTTAAACAACCACAAATTTTTGCGAACTGAAGGCAGTAAAATGACTAGTAATTACTTTCAATTAAACAAGCTTCTCTTCCTCTCTACCTGGCCACTGATCCATTGTTTATTTATCCACTGCTTTTTCAATTTTCCAACTTGAAATACACTAGCAAGAGAAAGAGCCTTCTTCATTAATTTGATCAAAGACTTTTTTGGCAGTTAAACCAGTATGTAAACACCAAAAGTGAAATTCTTGATCAGTTGTAGCAAGTCCAAACCTTAACACTGCGAAATAATCCAATATCTCCATTTAAAGCAAAAAATAAGTATTTAAATACACAATGGAAAAGCTGTTTATTTCCAGGGAAAAAAAAAGGCATTGATTTGGAGAACTCAAGACTATAAACAGTACTTCAATCTGTCATACTTGGTGTATGACACATTTGGTTAAACATAAATGACTTCTTCATATAGAGCTGTTTCTGTTTTCAAGCTGTGGCTTTCTTATCCACCTTTTAAAGATTGAGGTTTAATTTTAATGCAATATAATTTAATTAAACATTTGATATAAATTTTTAAGGTATTTATATACATAAGTTCATGATAGATTCAGTGTGAAAGATGAGGAAATTCATGTAAGAACTTTGCTTTTCAGGATTTGCCTTCTATAGGACCATACTTTGAAATTGCATTTATGCTGCAATTAAAAAGGCAACTAAATAATAAAGCCTTTTGCCTATTATACTTTATTTGGCGTAATAATTTTTCGCAGAGATTTCTTTACATGAAACTATAATAAAATATGGATAAAGAGCAGAGTGATCTTTACAAGAGAATAATGATCCATAAACCAAAGTTTTGTGACTTTTCTATTCAAAAGTAACGGACACTCACATCCCCTATATAAGGCATGATTTTTTGTTGCTCAGAATCAAAAAACATAAGTTAGTTCTATAACACATTCATTGACTTCTAAAAACCATACTGAAATGTGAAAATAAGCAAGTATTTTAACTGACTGGCTCTTCAATGCACTGAACTTGTACAATTTCTACTTCTAAATGTTCCCCCACACAGCTGAGTATTTAGCACTGTCCTTGGGCGCCCGATGTTTCCCACACAAAATGACTGCACTGAGCACACGTAGGCAGCAGCAAATCTCAGCAAGGTTAGAGGACATTTTGCTTTTGCACCCCCAGGCACTTGGTGCAATGGGACCCTGATTTTAATTTGAAACTTTGAAGTACATAAATTCCTGTGCTAGGCTCCAGCGGCCATCGACATCTTCAGACATCCCAGATGGGGTAAGGCTTTAACCTGTCGTCTGCTCCTGATGAGCAGGCTGGCAGAACTGTACTCTCAACACAGCCTGAGCAGGCTGCTGCTCCCTTGAACAACAATTAAAAAAGTAGAGAAAATGCTGGCTTCCTAAAACAGCATTATAATACAACAGCTGTTGCACTTCTGTTGATGGTTACTGTTGTGGACAACTACAAACACCTTTCCTCTACATTTTCAGTAGAAACAAGATGGCAAACACACTGCCCCATTTGATTAACAATAGCTACAGGATCCATAGAGCTACACCACACAAAAACATGAAACGTAGGTCTGCAAGGAAACCTTAAAATAGCATAAATAAACATAGTTCAATTGTCAGTAATGGATCCGTGATCATCTTGTTTATTGCACACTTCTAAATTACAAGTCAATGCTAATAGCCCCTTGATGCACAATTATTATCTGGTTCATTACTACATATACTTCTAATGCTACGAGCTGGTAAACTGCAAGATATTACCAAGAGAATACTGAAAAGTCATTTTCCCTTTAGAAGTAAGCAACAAGATAAACATGTCTGCTTCTACTGACGTAAACTGGCTAGTAGGATTCAAGAGACATTTCAGGTTTTTGGTAAAGCAACAGGCAGCTAGAATATTGTAATTTCCGTGTTTCAATTACATAAGTTACAAAGACTCATTCTAAAACAGGTGCCAAAGATTAGACAGCCAGCTGAACTGACTTAATATATTTCATCAAATATCTTAAGTGGTTCCTGTTACTTCAGGTAAGCTGACTGAACTAAACATTTCCAAAAGGAATATTGCATTAAGTTCCCAAAATATGGTAGAAAACAATTTGCAGCAGAAGAGGACAACAAAGGTATGATGGAATATCACTAAATAAAATATGTATCTTTGTTAGGTAAAAGCCACAAGAAGAGAGTTGCTACATACTAAAAAAAACCCCAAGAATCTCTATAGCAAAGTTGTAAACAGCTCTGTTTGGTTTTTCTTTATTGGTTTTTTTTT